>CM074308.1:4800374-4950374 GCA_037194245.1 Opsariichthys bidens | reverse complement strand
TTCCTTTCTTTTTTGAAATTCAATATATATATATATATATATACACACACATACTCACCCTGTGATGGGTAGGTTTAGGTATAGTGTAGAGAAGGGCCATACTATAGTGACTTTTAAGATTTTGTAGTTTAAGTAGTATAAATAAGGATGTGTGTGTGCCTGTGTGTCTATGTGTGTGTGTGTTAAATGTGTATTTACACAGATATTCAGTAAACTCAACTGTAAGAATTGGTTACACTTTATTGGTAACACTTTATTTTACAGTGTCATTGTTACACATGTTACATGTAGTAATTACTATAAACTATGCATAATTAAACACACTTAACCCTAAACCATAATTACACTGTGACACGGACACCTTAAAATAAAGTGTAACCCTAACCCTATAGTAAGTACATGTTGTTAATTATTATTACTCAGTAATTAAATGTATTATTACAATGTAATAAAGTGTAACCCTTTATTTTAAGGTATCCTTGTTACAGTGCAATTATACATTTAAGAACCCAATAATATTAAGTAACAACTCAGTTATAAACGTATTAAAATGTATTACTGAGTAATAAATTAATTATTACTCAGTAATAAATGTATTATTACACCGTAATAAAGTGTAACCCTTTATTTAAAGGTATCCTTGTTACAGTGCAATTATACATTTAAGAACCCAATAATATTAATTAACAACATGTACTTACTATAGGTACCACATGTAACATGTGTAACAATGACACTGTAAAATAAAGTGTTACCGGGTTTAGGATTGCATGCAATAATGCATAGTTTACTGTCATTACCATAGTAAGTACATTTAACGTGTAAAAGGACAGTAAATTAAAGTGTTAAACAAGATTCATGTTTCCATTTCTTGTTGATTATCCTTAAATATTCAGTGAGCCATTCACTAGGCGCAACTAAATGTTCACGTCAAAGCTGTGGCATCGATGAAGTGTGCTAGTCATCTTTTGCACCTGTGAATGCAGACTGTTATATACATGATCGCTTTCATGAAGAATAATTTCACTAGATATGTACAGAATGTGATGCTAGTGGGCCAAGAAATCCCCAATTATATTTTATTGCATTTTATTTAGGTCCTATTAGATCAACTGTGTTTGCACACTTTGACTATATAAACCCCTTAATGCAAGTCATATCGCCGTCTCCTGACTGAAATAGTAACCTTAATGCCCAAACATTTATTATTTTAGTTTTAACGCTTTTGTTGTTGTCATTGCTGGTGGTGAATAAAACAATCTGAGTAAAACCCACTTACTTAAGATTCAATTTCTGCCAGCACTACTGGGGAAAATAAATGAAAAATAATCCAAGCAGTTTATCCAATGTCATGAATAATGCACCTCTGTGCGAAAGGTTTCACATTCGCCCGCTCATATGGCTTGCTTTATGTACCAGGCCTCATTGTCTTTGCCAATAGGGGAGCGTGAGCCAAAAAATCAAAAAAGCGTTCATGCCAAATGCATCCAATGTGGCTCCACTTTTTTTGAGGGGGTCTGCCAGGCTCGAACAGCCGACTTCAACCTCCCAGCGGTGACACATAATTTCCTCTTCAACAGCTTTCCTTACCCCATGTGGTGGACATTACCCTCTAGACTGACAACTTCTCCAGTTTCCAACAAACTCTCCTGCTCTGTGTGTGATGCCAGATGACTGTTATTAGGACCCCTCTGTAGCATGAACACAAAACTCTGAAAGGTCACCGGAAAAAAATCACTTAGGAAAAAGACAAAAGGGTGAAAGAAACGAGTTGGCCGCCAACAAGGCATGTGCTAATAGCACAATAAAACAATACTGTTAAGCGGCCCCTGAAAATAATTGCAGATCTGTGTTTTTATTTGCTGAGGCTCCTGGGTAATAAACTGGGTAACGTTCAGTTCTAGCCGTAAAATGTGTTCGGCCACATGTTGAAAAGAGTGCTGTCCTATTGACCATTTTTATTTGAAGCTGGAGGGATGGGAACATAGTCCTGCTAGAGTCATTATTATAAAACAAGGGTATTGGGTTTATATTCGATCCCTTTGTTTTCAAGAGTTGGACCGATTGTGTGGTCTAAAAAATGAAAACTCTCAATGATGTTGTTATAAACATGTATGACTTTCTTTATTCTGTCGAACGCACAATGTGAGTATCCTAGCAATTCCTTTTCTTATAAAGGTCTGTCGAACTTCAAAATGACGAAAAGTACCGTAAATATATCATAAGTGGTGCATAAGAAAGAAAGCGAGAAGGAAAGAAAGATGTCTTTGAAACGACTGAATTGGCATGTGCTATTTTAAGTAATTCACAGGCAGTTGTATATTCAATCAAAACCATTTGCCCTGGACTCTTCTTTTCCTTTCAAAGACATTCAAACCTTATGAAAGAAAATTAAATGCTTTGTTACCCGTGTTGTACGGCAGGAACCCAACAGCTGTAGCCGTCCTTTGAGTTGCTGTTGAGAATGAAAAGACAAATTAGTGTATTTTTCTGCCTAATAACAAACCGTGTACAGGACAACCAAAGCTACTCAAAGATCTCTTCATGACAACAATGAAGTTGAACGAAATACGGCTGAGCAAAATTTCCTTCAAAGACCTGAGTCTTTTGTTCTCGATGTGTGCTGTCTCCATTCCTCTTGTGACAAGCACAGTCACTGACTCTTTTCTTTTTTCCATCAATGAGGTGACTGGAGAGTCATTATCTGAAGATTAGTGACAGTATCAAGTTTTGGCACACGGAGCCCTTGGGGTCAAAGGACTTGGCAGGCCGTTAGCTGCTCATAGGCAGAACCGGGGTCTGTAGCTGTAACATACCACAGAACCGTGACCTTTAAGCGCTGCTGGCCCGAGAGGAGCGAAGCTTTATCAGAGCCACTCTGCGGGTCTATCTGTTGACACGGCCTATCTGATCCAATAATCCTTCGCCAATCATCTCCCCTTCTCCCTCTTGCCTTGCATATGCCTCTATACTCAAGTTTATTCTTCAGTCCTGGCAGTTTTGTATTTTTTTTTAAGATATGTTTTTAGGGGTGTTTACATAAGACATGTTATGACATGTGTGAAAGCCATTGATAAGTGGCCTTGATAGGGCCTATGCGTTTTTAAAAGTTCATTTATTTTAACTTGACATACTAAGAACAATTTTAAATGTCTAATATTGTGCTAAAATATCAAAACCTTATCATAAAATTGTGTTTAACATTGTTGACATACTAAAAATTTAAAGCGAAAAAATCAAAGATTGTGCTAAAATATTAATTGCATATACAATTATTACAATTGCAGTTTTTGTATATATATATATATATATATATATATATGTGTGTGTGTGTGTGTGTGTATATATATATATATATATATATATATATATATGTTAACATTTTACAATAAGTTTCATTAATTAAACATTAGTTAATTTATTAACTAACATGAACTAATCAAACCATGAGCAATATATTTGTTACTGTATTTACTAATCTTCGTTAATGTTAGTTAATGAAATACAGTTGTTCATTGTTTGTTCACGTTAGTTCACAGCACATTAACTGCTATATATATATATATAGCTATATAATATTATATATATATATATATATATATATATATTACACACAAAGTTTTATCATGAAACTCTGATTGGTTCCTGCTGTATCAGTAGCCAATAATCTTGCTGCTCAACCTTCAAATACTCAGTTAACATTATTTGCAGCAGCGCACACTTAACCCTCCACATTCCCAGCTCCACCTGTATAAATCTGCTACCACATTTGTGTAATAGTGGAACAGTGTATATAGCACTGTATATAGTGCTACTATTCTAATTCTATATTGAACAATAGCAGCATGCCATGTATGCATTGGCAGTAGCAAGTAGAAGCAATTGCAGCAGCAGTGTAGCAGATATATTCCGTCAAGACCAAACATAGCAACATAGATAGAAATATATACAGTAGTTGGCTTTTTTGTTGTTAGATAGTTGGGGGACTAGTTTACCATCATGACCCATCTAATATATATATAGCCATTTTGGATTTATTTTATAATTATGCTTTGTAATTCATCTGTGTGAGAGGGCATAAAGTGTTTGACATATAAGATAGGGGTTTAACACCCTTCTCTAGGGAGCAGTACCGCAATTGAGCTTAGTCCATTGGAATTGGAATTGACCCATTTGTGTGTATTCAGGGTCACTGCACCTTTCCAGACATGTCTAGAAAGCTGGTTATTTCACACTGATTGGAGTGCTTCCATCAGCCTCTACCGCTATTATGCCACTTGCTTAAATTAGCGATTCAAACCAACAGCCTGCTGCTTTGCCCTCTGAGAGTAAGAACATTTTGTCCCTCATTTCAAAGAATCAAACCCTTGTGAAGTAACGTTTGTGATTACACAGATCTGACATCGAGATTTCAAAGTCTTGGACTTGTCTTTATTCAAGATGTCTCCTTAAATCAGTTAATTAACGTGAGATAAAACCCAATCCTTTAATTAAGAGCTTATTCCTCTTTATTAAGACTGACTTAAGTGCTTAAGAAAACAAAACTGTATTTGTCATTCCTTCAAGTATTAGGGCTCTGTTTTTACATTCAAAGATTTTCTTTTTAGGTTCATTATGTCTAGGTCAAGCAGAAGCAACGGTGTCTGCAAGCCATGAGCGAATGAACGTGTATGCCATTTTCTGCCCATCAGAATCTGGCTGTTTGAAAATTCAACAGCAGGCTTGATGGCTCGGAGGACAGGATTGTGCGTGAGTGTGGAGTTGAGGATTTCACCATTTGTTCTGGCACAGGTTTCAGGATCAAATGCATTCCGGTCGCTTCAGAGAACACCAGTGCCCTAGTCAAACATGATATATTCGTTTCTGCTGGAATATAATAGAGGTTTTTTACTGCCATCCCACATGGTTTTAATTGCGGCAAGGCAGGTCAGCGCAGTAGAGGAAACGCTTCGACAGGTGGAAAAAAACTGCGGTAAGACAGCAGCGGCTGCACCCTAAACACTGTAATCTGATGGTATTACCACTTAAAAACACAAGTCAGGACACATTTCGACATCAGGTTGTCAGTTTTAGCATGAACAATGAGCTGGTTTGTGTTATGGCCCTCGAATATTTTACTGTCAAACCATTTTATGCCAAAACAATTCATTTAAACCTGCTTAAAGAGTTTTATTTACATCTCCTTGCATTTTTCGGGCTAAAAATCTCACTTTGAATTGAACACCAATTACGTATTCTGCTTCAATCAAGTGTAGAGTGAGTCTTCGGGGTTTGCGACTGAATGCATGCCGAAGAGGAAGCGTTTGTACAATGTCACCTTAAACGCGTTGATTGAGGCCGACAGCTCGACTTTTATAGACTAATTTAGAGCGTCTACTCTGGGTTTCTTCTCATTAAAACAATTCTTTGTGTTCTTAGACACATTTGGAATGTTTTTCCACCCAAAATAAATGTCATGTGCTTCACAGCCCGTTTGACAGTCTCACTTCACTATGAGACCTCGCAGCTCTCATGTAAACGGTGTAAACAAGAGTACTGAAAATCTCAGTTGGCTGTCCATCTGTTGAAAGACATTGGAAGTGTTCTCAAACACAGCCAGGGGTAAGTGCTGGTGGGCTGCATTGATCATGACCTTGATTGTTGAGCATTTATCTAGAAAAATGAAGGCCGTCTGAACTGTAAATAAAAAAAAAAATCTTAAAAAGCAGATTTCGGATTTAAGAAAAGAGTGCACTGTTTCTCTTTGTGAATAGAATACATTGACTTAAATCAAATCCACTGCATTTATGCTTGTGCGCACTTAATATTAAATAACAATAATAATTTAATACCTAATTATAGATAATATGTATTAATACCTAATTAGTTGTTCATTGTTAATTGCTATGCAGAAGACGGACTAAAGAATAAGACTTAAAAAACACTCTGCTTTCAAGCACTTATGCTTTTAACAATATATTAAAGGGGTCATATGATGCTATTTTAAAAGTTCATCATTTTCCTTATTGAAATGATATAAGTTAGCATTGCTTTTCACATATTGTAAATTACTGAAGCACATCTATTTCCAGTCTGATTTCTACAAAGCCCCTACATCCCAAAAGCCCAGAGTGCTCTGATTGGCCAGCTGACCCAGTGCGTCGTGATTGGCTAAACATCTCAATTGGTGTTGGAAATTTAACGCCCCTTACTATTATTGCGAGATTCGGCTTCCAAGGCTTCTAAGCCATTGTAAACACACAGTTAATAATGTTGTCGGTTTTACAGTATCAGTTCAAGCCCAAGGAGATCGATCAGAACCAACTTTTCAAGCATGACTTGAGCAGAACGTTTCACAGTTGTAAGAAGTCTTTGAATATAGATTTCATGTTCATATACTTTCCAATGAACTAACAGGTCACAGTATGGACACATGTTTTTAAAGGGATAGTAACCCAAAAATGAAAATTCTGTCATTATTTACTCACCCTCAAGTTGTTCCAAAGTTGTAAGAATCTCTTTCTTCTGCTGAACAGAAAAGAAGATATTTTGAGGAATGTCGGTAACCAAACAGTTGATGGTAGCCACTGATTTCCATAGTATTTATTTTTTTTTTCCATACCATGTAAGTCAATGAGGTCCATCAGCTCTTTGGTTGGCATTATACTTCAAAACATCTTCTTTTGTGTCCAACAGAAGAAAGAAACTCAAGTTTGGAACAACTTGAGGGTGAGTAAATGATGACAGAATTTTCATTTTTGGGCGAACTATTCCTTTAACATTATTTGCAGTACATTTTAAATATAATATTTGTAAATAAAAAAAAAATATCATTGGAGTACATAAGAAAATACAGAATTTCAGTCTTTCTACTTCAAAATTTCACATTCAAATCACATTCTTCAAAATTATTTGTAAAAAAATTACTTTTTTAAAAATTACTAATTTCTGAGTGAAAAAGTCAATTCTAGACCAGTGTAGTTTCCTCGAAGTCATCTTAGAATGAAGAAATCAGGATGTGCATTAACATACTTTAACATAAATGAGGATTTAAGGAATGACCATTTCTAGGCCCCTGTCTCCCTCAATCAAGGTCGATACAGATCATTTGTAGGATTCTCAATCATGTTTCCTCATTTTAGTAATTGTGTCGTATTTGGCGTATTGGAGTGTAATTTTAGCCTAATCCAACAGACACTTCACAATGACACTTGTGTACGAGAGTGCGGGTGAATTTTGATTGGAATACAAGAATCTCTCTTTCCAAAGTAAATACGGGTTAAAGCACCCCTGGTAATTGTGGCTTTTGAAGTCCATTAATGCTAATGTAATAAATAAACATGCCTCATTTGATCTCGACATTGGTGGAAGTGCTCGGGTACGGGTCGTGCCACTACATGGTAATGGTGTAATCCGTGTGATTCTGCTCATGGCGGGCGTCACACTGACACCAGGAGTGAAAAATGGATGGAGCTTCTTGGCATATTTATGTGAAGGGACGGTAGACTGGAGACTAATAAGAGAGAGGCGGGGGCCCCTGCTGATGTGTGAGGCAATATCCTCCTGCGGTGCTCGGCCCCTCTCGGGGGACGTCTCTTTAGAGGACATGGGGAGAGAAAAGCAGCGAGAGAACGGCTGGCACGCTGCCCTCGGAAACCTCACTGCTATCTTCTCTCTTCAAAGGCACTGATTACCCAGCTCTCCCTCTTCATGTAAACGCTCTCTCATGCATTAGGCCCGGGAAATGATGCATTTCATGGGAACAGGGAATGGAGAAGAATTTCGTGAGAATGTGACACAACATAAGCACTGAGGTAGTTTATTATCTTGCTGCAGATTCAACTTCATTTCACCGAGTGAAAAAAAAAAAATAATAATAATTTTGGAAACATTTTCAGATGTGTTTGGTGTTTTAGAACACTAAATCTAATGACTTTTTCAGTATTTGGATGAAATGAATGCCAAAAAATGCTAGTTAATTAGTCTGAGAATTAATATGTCTTTCATTAGGCAATGGCATAATTAATGCTGGACGGCGTGATTATTTTTGGTGGGAAATATACATATACACACACACAAACATATATATGTGTGTGTGTGTGTGTGTGTGTGTACATGTGTATTATATATATTATCTTCTTTGATTATTTTTTATTTGTCTTTGCAATTTAATGGATGCAAACTGAAAGATTATCAGAAATTAATAATTCAAATCGCATGTAATATTATAAAACAGAATAGAGACTTAATGCTTCATATTGTGAGGGTGTGTGTATTTATATATAGAGAGAGAGAGACAGAGAGAGAGACAGACAGACGACAACAACATAATTACTGTTGGGCAGTGTGATCAAAACCGTATCATCTTTGCTACTATAATTTAAAAAAATAAAATAAAACTGTGCATAAAAATATAATAATAAACTTTATTTTATATAGCGCCTTTAAAAGGTGCATCTCAAAGCTCTTTACAAGAACATACAAATAAAATTCTTTGAATTAAAAAAAATAGAAACATACATCAAAACAAATTTAAGAGACAAAGATGTATATATTAAAAAAACAGATTATGCACTTGAATGCTAGCCTGAAAAAATAAAGTTTTAAGTGAGGATTTTAAAACACTAAAATAATTTTTAAAAAAAAGATCAAATAAACTAAAATATTAAACTAAATGATTATAGGAAATGAATACACCAAAAAAAAAATCTAATTTTAAGTAATATTATACAATAGAACCGAGTCAATCGATACCAAATGAATTGAACAATAATTAATCAGTAATACATCTTTTATTCCTGTTTTACCAGTTGGGATTTCCGCGAGTCTGAGCCAGTGCAATGAAATGAACATTATTACAGTCTCAACAAGACTAAAGCGTGCCAAAACGCTTTTGACTGCTACTGTATTTCTATGATCTCAATGATAGCGGGCTTTGAATGATAAAATGGTGCTGGTATTGCCTTGTTTCGGTCTATCAGATGAAGACATTTTGTATCACTTCTGGAGTTGTGATCCTTGTAGTAACTGAACTATAATATGTACGGCAACACCTCCGGCTTCTGGACTTTTATTGTTTTCATTTTGGCTTTTTTATAAATTATATCTCATTTGATTGCTGTTTACTGATGCTAATTCCATATATACCTGTAAATCCTCATTTAGCATCATCTGATATTAATGGATTGGGTGTGAGGAGACAGGAATAAAACTTTCACACCCCAGAACTCACAGATTAGCCTGCAACCCACAGGTGCCACATTACCATGGGAACCCTTCGAAAGCGTTAAAGTTATACAGAAGTCGTTCATGCATCTAGAAACAAAAAATGTAATATCTTTGAAGTCATATGGTTATATATATTATATATATAAATCGGAGCTGATGACCTCAGCCAATGAAATGGCATATATAGTTCAGTCATGAAACTTGAACTTTACATGCAGTCTGCAAACAATCACATCATTGCCAAGTGTCACAAGCTGACTGGCCTCTGCTGATTGGCCTCTGCAGCCAATGAGATTGCTTGCTCAACATATAAATAGTCTGGTTCATTCATTTCTGTAAGCTTGTCCTTGCAGCGTGCAATCAGACTTGAAACCTTCCACCTCCCCCAGCTCCACCTGCATAGATGTGCTACGGTTCTCCATTTATGCTGCAGCAGCAGCATATCTTACATGCTCACAGCAGCATATCTGTGTATCTATTAGCAGTATCAAGTCCATACTTGCTCAGCGGCAGCAGCGGCGTAGCGGATCTAGTCCACCAAGTCCAAATACATTTACTTTGCCATATTCAATAACATGCTAAAACTATTCCCGTGGGTTGTCATGATTGAAGTGCAGTGTAATGCTGCAATTTTTTCTGAGCCAAATTTACACATTATATATTAAAAAATGTCATACATTTAAAAAAATAAAAATAATAATATATATATATATATATATATATATGTGTGTGTGTGTGTGTGTGTATGTATATATATATATGTATATATATATTAATAAAAAATATGATATTTAATGATATTTAATAAAAAATCATCCAAATGATGTAATCTTATATGTTGGTTATTATTTCAGAACTCTAGTAAATTGATGATGTTTTTTTGTTATTATTATTATTATTTTTTTTAATTTAAATTCCACTTCAACTTTGTCTGGCCACATCAAATAGTTCTTTTTTGTCATTGAAATTATTCTCTTACCATGTCTAGCCTACATCAAATAATTAAATCAACAATGTGATGAAATGAAATTTCTGGCAATGTAATGATTCCTGCAACTGCAAGCAATCAGGGACATTCTTCACATGTGTGAATTGTAAGGGTCTCAGAAGTTCATTATTTTTTAAGTTAATTTGAAATTTGTGCTTGCTTTATTTTTGCCCACATAACAGAAATGGGGATGGAAGGGCCTGGGGATTCATTTCCGTGCTCTGTGTGCTGGAATCAGAGATCAAAGACACTCTTCTTACTTAACCTACTACTGTCTCTCTCTCTCTCTCTCTCTCTCTCTCTTGCTCTCTCTCTCTCGCTCTCTCTCTCTCTCTCTGTCTCGCTCTCTCTCTCTGTCTCTCTCTCTCTCAGTCTCTCTCTCACTCTCTCTCTATCACTACCTCATTCTCTCCTCGTCTCTGTCGGCACATCCAGATCATACCTTTCTTTTCTTTGTCTTACATACAAATCCAATGATTTTTTTTTATTGTTTTTTTTTGGATTATACATTTTCTACTGATAATATATATATACATATATTGATATATATATATATATATATATATATATATATATATATATATATATATATACATGATATTTTGGTGTATATCTTTATCTTTCATTTAATTATATTATTTATATAACCCAATTTTATTAGCCACAATATCTTATTAGCATCAGCCATTAAAATGGTCAACAGCTAATTACCATACATAAAAATTAGTGCTGTCAATAATTTAGGACTTTTTTTATTTAAAAAAATAAAATCAATAAAACATTTATGTGTTTAATCTTTCCTTTTGAATAAATGAGCATATCATATAATTAATTTGATAAATTTTTTATTGATTGACAGTCCTAGTAAAGACTTTTATCATTATCATGATAAACACGAATCATTGCATTTATAAACTGAGCTGGAAATCTCTCTACTGATTGTAGCTCCATATATCCGTCAAGATTCAAATGTGCTTTTTTTATTTCGGATCGAGTGATGAAACTTTAGCCGCAGTGGACAACAACAACTGAGGAAAAGTATTGCACGATTCCTCTGCTGGAGCAACTCCAACTCGACTAGACACGTGTGGAAGAATATGGCTTATGAAGTCATTGCGGTTGTCTAGACGTGACTAAAACCACATTTGTTTTCAGCAGCTCTGACAGACGTGTTTATTTACATGTGGGGACGCCAACGTCCGTCTCAGCATAACGGAGGTGAAAACCTCCACCCACCAGAGAGACAACATACATTTCAACTTGAGCATGCTGCCAGAAAAACAATTGAGCTGCGTTTTGTGCTTGTACGTGACATATGTATCTCAGAAACCAGGACCTTAGCCAAGAGATGACATATATTAGATCCTAAAATAAGTTTTGTTTTTTGTGTGAGAAAGAAAGACAGTATGGAACTATAAACCAATTTTTCTGGCAAATGGGAAATTTATAAATTATGAGGAAATAGTAACTTACCTAGCTTCTGTTCCTGTCACGCCACCACATGTCCAGCCATGCAGGTTAACATGTAATTACCACACAGGTGGACGTACGACCACAGCTTTTGGACATGAGCTTTTACTGAAGCAGTTTGGCTTTGGAATCATCCATTTTAAACACTTCTAAATGGATGAATCTCAGGAAGTTTCTAGGTTATATTTCACTCCAAAAGCAAAATATAAAAATGTCATTCTTATATATTATTATTATTTTTATTTTTTATTCACAATACAGCAGTGAGAATAAGAGGACAAAAGTGTGTGGTCTGTTAGATTTTTGTAAGTATCTTGCACTCACCAAGTCTTCATTTATTTGATCTAAAATACAGTAAAAAAAGAAAATGGTAAAACTGTGAAATAATTCAGCATCGGCGTCACATGATCCTTCAGATATAATGGTAATATGCTGATTTGATGCTCATTAACATTTTATATTATTATGAATGCTGAAATCAGTTGTGCTGCTTAATATTTTAATCTTTTGTAACTTTATGATCACTTTTGATCAATTTGATGCTTCCTTGATGAATAAATGTCAAAAATAAAACAAATCCGTGACACTTTCTATGAAGCCTGTGTTTATAATGCATTATAAGGGTATTCTTAATGCATTATACATGCCTTATAAACAACCATATAATATACTGTATCTTCAGATAAATAATCATAGCAACAGTTAAAATACATTATAATACTTACCTATTTGTGGTTATAGATGTTAAGGGTACAATGGGTACAATAAGGGTATTCTTAGTGCATTATAATGCATGCATAATGCATAGGTAAGTATTTTTACTGTTGTTACGATTATTAATGCATTATAAGGTTTATAAGGCATTGTGCATGCATTATATTGCATTAATAATACCCTTATGTATATGTATATATGCATATATGTATATGTAAGAAACCCCTTATAATGCATTATAAATACAGGCTTCATAGAAAGTGTTACCAAAAAATCTTACTGACCTAAATTTTTTGAACAATATATATAAATTTAAATATAAATGTTCATTTGATTTAAATATTCTGAATCTTTCTTGGCGGTTGTGAGCCTCACCCACACTCTATTCTTGTGAAGCCGCAGTGTCTCTCATTGAAGACATTGAAAGTAATTACGTCTCCAGTGCAGTCAATGTAATCTGCAGTCTATCAGTGACAAATTCATTGCCATGCAGAGTTGAACAGAGCATGATTAAAGACAAGCTCGTGGACCCTGAGATCTCTTCAGATGGATTCGCTTTGAAATTATGCAGCAATTAACAGCTTTCGGACAGAAAGCGACGTCAGGCTGCCGGTCGATGATTGGAAGTTGTTGTTTGGTGTTTAGCTGTTTTTTGAGTCTGAAAAACACACACCAGCCTCTGAGGGAAATGTTTAGAAACCAACTGCTGATTAACAAATGCTGAAATGGGTTCAAAGGAATGGAAAATTAAAGTGTAAAGATTTCAAAAATCTACTCTGTTTGTCTGTAGGATACCATTCGTTTGAATGCTTTATGAGCCAGAAGTGTTTTGAGGCTTCATGGCCTACATGACTTTGATAGGAGGGTCAAATATATCAGAGAAGGTAGTTGTGAAGGTCTATGCCTGTGTATATCTGTGTATCTTAGTCCGGTCATCCGTCACATGTGTTCCTTGTTTTGAGTATCTGTCTGTCAGTGTCACCTTATCAGTTCATTTGAGTCAGCCGTGTGTTGTAATTAGTTACGTCTGTCACCTGTGCCCCGCTCATTATCCTCGTGTGTTTCTTGTATATATTCCCTCTGTGTCAGTCCAGTCCTTGTTTCCTGTATCTTGTCTGTATCTGATCCCGTGTGAGAATAAACTACTTTATGTTGAGTCAGTCTTCAGGATCCGTGCGTTTCTTCCAGCAACCACACCCTGTGACAGTAGTGTGGCCAATAGACAGTTTGGGCGAAGTCAGGGCTTTTTCCAGTAAAAAAACAGGTGGCTGTGGAATAAGACCATTGTTAAATGTGTCGTGTGGAGGCTTCTTGCCTCTGGGAAGAGTTTATTGTCCTCATGGAGAATGTAACATTTTGCCTATTTGACCCTTTGCCGGCAGTTTGATTGACAGGCAATCATAACATCGAATCCGCCATTTTTGTCCGACAAACCAGTCAGGGGAGTTAGTAGATTAACGTTGCTGAACTTGAAAAATTGTGTGTGTCTTTTCGCACTTAAAACAACTTTCCTTCTGATGTTCATTCATGTTTATTTGATGCTATAAATGAACTAGTATGAAGAGATGATCGGTTCACGAGGAGCTACAGCGATCTGTCACGACACATTAAAGAGCCACTATACGCTATTTATTGATTAAACTAAAAAAAAATACAATATTTTAAATATGAAACTGTTTCATATCAAAAGTAACCTGCCCCGTCTTGTCTGTCGACGTATTGTCAACATGATGTGTGGCGTGAGAGCGCATGGCATGTCGAACATTGTCGGGCAACAGTAACTAAAGGAGGCGGGTCTTTATCAATAGTGTACATAATACTTAGTTTTTAATCAGAATATAATCGCTGAAATAGTCAGGGATAGTATTAATTGAAATATTCAACAAATAAAATAAATAAATAAAGGAGTAGCTACCTCAGTGTTCCTCTTCCTCAGCTAAATTCAATTCGACCATCAGTTTTCACACTTTCATGGAAAAAAAAAAAAAAAAAAAAACTGGATTCATTTAATAAAATGTGAGTTTTCAAAGTGTGCCAAAATCATCGATCTTGCATTGCGTTGACATACAGCTGCAAAGGGAAAGTGCTTTTTGTGTAATTCATTCACAAGAAAAGTTATTGTTTTTCATGAGACTTTGTGAGTACTTCATACATCACATTGACAAAATGTATTTTTAAAACTATTCATTCGTAATGTTTAATACTTATTAAAAAGCGAAATTAAGTGAAAGGGAAATGGCTGATATATGCATAAATAAACGGTTCTCTTCCGGCATCCGCTGGTTATTGTCATAGTTATGTCTTGTTTAGTTCAGTTTAGTCTTGTTTCATTCTGCACCTGTCCTCGTTTGTCCTATTAGTTAAAGTGTCATCACCTGTTATCATTTAGTATTCATTATCTGTGTATTTAAGTTCCTGCTTGTTTGTATTCAGTTGTCGTTATTGTTTTTGCAATTGTAACGGAGGCCAGCTAGTAGTTGCTGTGCGAGTAAAGACCCGGGTTTGAGGCCCGCACGGAGCGGGTCGAGTAGGACCTAGGTAGTGGTTACATTGGTGCCGTGACCCGGATGGGAGTGAGGTTTAGGGGGATGAGTGTAACGGAGGCCAGCTAGTTGTTGCTGTGCGAGTAAAGACCCGGGTTTGATGCCCGCTCGGAGCGGGTCGAGTAGGACCCGGGTAGTGGTTACATTGGTGCCGTGACCCGGATGGGAGTGAGGTTTAGGGGGGTGAGTGTAACGGAGGCCAGCTAGTTGTTGCTGTGCGAGTAAAGACCCGGGTTTGAGGCCTGCTCGGAGCGGGTCGAGTAGGACCTGGGTAGTGGTTACATTGGTGCCATGACCCGGATGGGAGTGAGGTTTAGGGGGGTGAGTGTAACGGAGGCCAGCTAGTTGTTGCTGTGCGAGTAAAGACCCGGGTTTGAGGCCTGCTCGGAGTGGGTCGAGTAGGACCTGGGTAGTGGTTACATTGGTGCCATGACCCGGATGGGAGTGAGGTTTAGGGGGGTGAGTGTAACGGAGGCCAGCTAGTTGTTGCTGTGCGAGTAAAGACCCGGGTTTGAGGCCTGCTCGGAGCGGGTCGAGTAGGACCCGGGTAGTGGTTACATTGGTGCCATGACCCGGATGGGAGTGAGGTTTAGGGGGGTGAGTGTAACGGAGGCCAGCTAGTTGTTGCTGTGTGAGTAAAGACCCGGGTTTGATGCCCGCTCGGAGCGGGTCGAGTAGGACCCGGGTAGTGGTTACATTGGTGCCGTGACCCGGATGGGAGTGAGGTTTAGGGGGGTGAGTGTAACGGAGGCCAGCTAGTTGTTGCTGTGCGAGTAAAGACCCGGGTTTGAGGCCTGCTCGGAGCGGGTCGAGTAGGACCCGGGTAGTGGTTACATTGGTGCCATGACCCGGATGGGAGTGAGGTTTAGGGGGGTGAGTGTAACGGAGGCCAGCTAGTTGTTGCTGTGCGAGTAAAGACCCGGGTTTGAGGCCTGCTCGGAGCGGGTCGAGTAGGACCCGGGTAGTGGTTACATTGGTGCCGTGACCCGGATGGGAGTGAGGTTTAGGGGGGTGAGTGTAACGGAGGCCAGCTAGTTGTTGCTGTGCGAGTAAAGACCCGGGTTTGAGGCCTGCTCGGAGCGGGTCGAGTAGGACCTGGGTAGTGGTTACATTGGTGCCATGACCCGGATGGGAGTGAGGTTTAGGGGGGTGAGTGTAACGGAGGCCAGCTAGTTGTTGCTGTGCGAGTAAAGACCCGGGTTTGAGGCCTGCTCGGAGTGGGTCGAGTAGGACCTGGGTAGTGGTTACATTGGTGCCATGACCCGGATGGGAGTGAGGTTTAGGGGGGTGAGTGTAACGGAGGCCAGCTAGTTGTTGCTGTGCGAGTAAAGACCCGGGTTTGAGGCCTGCTCGGAGCGGGTCGAGTAGGACCCGGGTAGTGGTTACATTGGTGCCATGACCCGGATGGGAGTGAGGTTTAGGGGGGTGAGTGTAACGGAGGCCAGCTAGTTGTTGCTGTGTGAGTAAAGACCCGGGTTTGATGCCCGCTCGGAGCGGGTCGAGTAGGACCCGGGTAGTGGTTACATTGGTGCCGTGACCCGGATGGGAGTGAGGTTTAGGGGGTGAGTGTAACGGAGGCCAGCTAGTTGTTGCTGTGCGAGTAAAGACCCGGGTTTGAGGCCTGCTCGGAGCGGGTCGAGTAGGACCTGGGTAGTGGTTACATTGGTGCCATGACCCGGATGGGAGTGAGGTTTAGGGGGGTGAGTGTAACGGAGGCCAGCTAGTTGTTGCTGTGCGAGTAAAGACCCGGGTTTGAGGCCTGCTCGGAGTGGGTCGAGTAGGACCTGGGTAGTGGTTACATTGGTGCCATGACCCGGATGGGAGTGAGGTTTAGGGGGGTGAGTGTAACGGAGGCCAGCTAGTTGTTGCTGTGCGAGTAAAGACCCGGGTTTGAGGCCTGCTCGGAGCGGGTCGAGTAGGACCCGGGTAGTGGTTACATTGGTGCCATGACCCGGATGGGAGTGAGGTTTAGGGGGGTGAGTGTAACGGAGGCCAGCTAGTTGTTGCTGTGTGAGTAAAGACCCGGGTTTGATGCCCGCTCGGAGCGGGTCGAGTAGGACCCGGGTAGTGGTTACATTGGTGCCGTGACCCGGATGGGAGTGAGGTTTAGGGGGGTGAGTGTAACGGAGGCCAGCTAGTTGTTGCTGTGCGAGTAAAGACCCGGGTTTGAGGCCTGCTCGGAGCGGGTCGAGTAGGACCTAGGTAGTGGTTACATTGGTGCCGTGACCCGGATGGGAGTGAGGTTTAGGGGGATGAGTGTAACGGAGGCCAGCTAGTTGTTGCTGTGCGAGTAAAGACCCGGGTTTGATGCCCGCTCGGAGCGGGTCGAGTAGGACCCGGGTAGTGGTTACATTGGTGCCGTGACCTGGATGGGAGTGAGGTTTAGGGGGGTGAGTGTAACGGAGGCCAGCTAGTTGTTGCTGTGCGAGTAAAGACCCGGGTTTGAGGCCTGCTCGGAGCGGGTCGAGTAGGACCTGGGTAGTGGTTACATTGGTGCCATGACCCGGATGGGAGTGAGGTTTAGGGGGTGAGTGTAACGGAGGCCAGCTAGTTGTTGCTGTGCGAGTAAAGACCCGGGTTTGAGGCCTGCTCGGAGCGGGTCGAGTAGGACCTGGGTAGTGGTTACATTGGTGCCATGACCCGGATGGGAGTGAGGTTTAGGGGGGTGAGTGTAACGGAGGCCAGCTAGTTGTTGCTGTGCGAGTAAAGACCCGGGTTTGAGGCCTGCTCGGAGTGGGTCGAGTAGGACCTGGGTAGTGGTTACATTGGTGCCATGACCCGGATGGGAGTGAGGTTTAGGGGGGTGAGTGTAACGGAGGCCAGCTAGTTGCTGCTGTGCGAGTAAAGACCCGGGTTTGAGGCCTGCTCGGAGCGGGTCGAGTAGGACCCGGGTAGTGGTTACATTGGTGCCATGACCCGGATGGGAGTGAGGTTTAGGGGGGTGAGTGTAACGGAGGCCAGCTAGTTGTTGCTGTGCGAGTAAAGACCCGGGTTTGAGGCCTGCTCGGAGCGGGTCGAGTAGGACCCGGGTAGTGGTTACATTGGTGCCATGACCTGGATGGGAGTGAGGTTTAGGGGGGTGAGTGTAACGGAGGCCAGCTAGTTGTTGCTGTGTGAGTAAAGACCCGGGTTTGATGCCCGCTCGGAGCGGGTCGAGTAGGACCCGGGTAGTGGTTACATTGGTGCCGTGACCCGGATGGGAGTGAGGTTTAGGGGGGTGAGTGTAACGGAGGCCAGCTAGTTGTTGCTGTGCGAGTAAAGACCCGGTTTGTTTGAGGCCTGCTCGGAGCGGGTCGAGTAGGACCTGGGTAGTGGTTACATTGGTGCCATGACCCGGATGGGAGTGAGGTTTAGGGGGGTGAGTGTAACGGAGGCCAGCTAGTTGTTGCTGTGTGAGTAAAGACCCGGGTTTGATGCCCGCTCGGAGCGGGTCGAGTAGGACCCGGGTAGTGGTTACATTGGTGCCGTGACCCGGATGGGAGTGAGGTTTAGGGGGGTGAGTGTAACGGAGGCCAGCTAGTAGTTGCTGAGCGAGTAAACCTCACTCCTCTGACCTCAAGAGACGCTCTAGCGACAGACACTAGATTGACTAGGTTGCAGCCTTTAGCCTCCTTGGTGGAGCGTCTGACTCCCATACCCGAAGACAGGTTCTAGGCCCGCTCGGAGCGGGACCCGGGTGGAGGGGTTTCACAATGCACACTGTTGCGTGTCCATTCTATGTATCTCGGAATAAACCTGTCTGTTCAGATCATGCCTTCGTCTCCTGTCAGTCTTCGAGCGTTACAGTTATAGTGGTTATTAATGTATTTCTTTTTTAAAATAAGTGTTTTCTATCAAATGTTGGATTTCTTACATTCGGTTTTACAAATGGGGACAATCTCCGAAGGATGAACAAATAATCACATTAAAAATAACATTTGAAGTGTAAAACAAATGTGTGTGCGTGTCTATAGATGTTCCCAATAGCTTTGTCTTTATTGCAACCAATAAAACTGGTTTATTGGCAAATTAGGTAAATGTTACAACTGCATTAAAATGTAAATACAACATGAAAAAGTCCACCACTGATGGTTTTGTGTCAATGTACAGATAGTACAGAATGATCAGTTTAACTTTATAAAACCGGAAATGCCCAAGATGTTTTAACTACGACCAGGAAGTAACCATGCATATGCTCAATTAGAGAGAAAGGCAAAAGATGTAGATCTTAATTATGGGAAAACATGAGGGGTGAATATTACCAGAGAATTATGTATTATTGTGGTTATTGTGAAATAACAGATAAGAGAAATGTATAATAATCGCACACTGGCCTGAGACAAATTCAGATGTCCCGAAGGCGTCTCGGCTTTGTTGCTTTGTTCAAAAAAGACTAATTTAGAATTCTGGAACTCTTGAGCGGGAAAGAGATGACATTTTCCACAACAGTTCATGTTTTCATCTTTGATTCCTACAATTCTTATAGTTGAGCCAACTAGTTTTCACAGGTTGATAAAATGAATGAGTTTTGGCTTGGTCAGACAAAGAAAAACGAAATGGACTGAAATCCAGAAATAAACTTCTAAATCTACCTATACTGAACATTACGTGTCCATCAAAAAAATAGATATACTAGTAATATTATTAGTAATATTATTATATATGATTTCTGAAGGATCATGTGACACTTCAGCTTGGCGTGATATATATATATATATATATATATATATATATATATATATATATATATACATGTGTATATAGTACTGTACAACAGTATAACTCTTTATTTATATATGTATAAATTAGTTATCATTTTAAAATGTATGTATTACTATAAATATACTGACTAAATAATTCTCACTATAATAAATATATTAAATATTTCTAATTACCAACTATTTCTTAATTATTGTGTTAATAGTATATTATACTTCTTTTGTCTTATTTCTGCAAAAATTCAAATTCAAGAGCACTATATATTTTATTTTAAAAAAAAACATATTTATTATTATTTGCTAAATAATATTATTACACTCTAAAACATGCTGGGTTAAAAACAATCCAAGTTGTTAAAAAAAAAAAATACTATATATACTATACTATATAAAACGAACCCAAAATAGGTTGGAAAATAATACTAGAGTCAACAATAACGATCAAAAGGTGAGCATTTATTAATAAGAAATTTAATAAACGTTTATTTTTTCATTATTATTCATTAAAAATGTAACAAATGTTCATTTATTAAACATATTAATACATTTTAATATCCAACATATTTTTGGAGTCATTTTAAACAAAACATTTAACCCAATCGCTGGGTTTGTCCTTTTTCAACTCAACTTAGGTTGATTTCAACCCAGCATTTTTTAGAGTTGTAGTTTCTTGAATAGTCTTGATTTTTCAGAAGCAAAACACCTTATAACTTACTATCTTTTTGTGAAATATGACCCCGGCATTTATTTTTTGATGGCTTTTGTAAGTGTTGAATCTCCTCTTGGTGGTAACCGGTGCAGGTTATCAGATGAGCATGCCTCATATGTAGCTGTTCAGTGGCCTGTCGACCTCTTCCGCCTTTCACTTCATCAGCCTCTCCATCTCTCCTTCTGTTCTTCACTGCAGCCCAGAGCTTCCTCTGCATAATTACAGGCCATGGGTTAAAAGTGCTTGACGTGTCTCAAAACAGGGTTCCGTCTGACAGCTGAGCTTAAAAGCCAGAGAAAACATGCACAAGTTTTGTAAAGGAGAGATCCGATAGGCCGATATTTACAATGGCATACGTTAGTATTTGTTTGTGTACGCATGATTTTGTTCATGTTTGTAAGACACAGTCTGTTATTTTTAATGCATTTGTGGCGAAACCACATGGAAGGCCAATCTCAGCATTCAGATTTCAACTCAAAATAGACTAAGATTAGATTTAGGCTCTTAAACGCACCCTGTACGCTGTTAACTTCAGCCGCAGATCTGCAATTACACCGTAATTGTGGTAAATTCCTCTCAATATGAATGTGAAATATGGAACATGAAGAAGACATTAATTTGAAGTCGGTGCCCATTAAGGGATAATCGACGTGCAGCTGCCATAATTTCCTCTCTCGATTATGCAGTCTGCTGAATGTGCTTAACGTCTCTGACTATTACTGCGCTCAGATCAGTTTTTACAGTTTGATGACATGGAAAATTGACATTTGTTTGGCGGGCTTCGTGGCGCAGGGGTGAGCTGTTTGTCTGTGGTGTAATCCCCACTGTGGCTGACAGCGTTCGTGTTGTTTGTGGACACTGCACTGATGTTACAGCGCACGCCGAGGTCTGTTTGCTAAATTGGGTCAAATTCTGGAAATGGGCCGGAGCTCCTCCTGCAATATTCATGACATGACATTTCAGACTCCAGACATGCTTTCTAATTGGTTGACGCAGTTAATCACGGATCCCTTGTATTGCGAGTTGAAAGCGCCCAGGAAGAAAGAAGATGGAGCGAATTAGAAACAGCACAAGACTGTGTGACAAAGGCAATTAAACAAATGAGGCAATTAAAACAATGAAACGTTATATTTATTATAAATCGCTGAGACGTTGAGATTCTTTTATCATTCACTGGAGGGAATTTCCAGGCCGTTTTATGGAATTTTAGGCAATTTCAAAATGCGACTTGAGGGGTCGGATAATGCAATGATGTTGTCACGTCTTGTTTAGTTTAGTCCTGTCTCGTCATCATGAGTTCTAGTTAATCGCTGTGTGTCTAATTAGTTAAGTCTCGTCAGCTGCCCTTGTCCAATCATCTGTGTATTTAAGTTCATGCCTATTTCCTGTTCATTGTCTGTCGTTGTTTGTGCCATGCACACTGTAATGTTCCCTGTTGTATTCATTAAACCTGTCTATTTTGTACTCTTGCCTTCGTCTCCCGTCAGTATCAGCGCTACGGATGTTACAAGTGCTGATCAATAATAAATTATATGATTGTGATTATTCATATATATATAAAATATATATATATAATAAAAATAAAAATTATATATATATATATATATATATATATATATAATTTTTATTTTTATTATATATATATATATATATATATATATATATATATATATATATATATATATATTTTTTTTTTCCAATTGGAAAAAAAAATGTTTGAATTTTTTATTATTTAATTTTATATATATATATATATATATATATATATATATACACACACACATACACACACACATATATATATATATATATATATATATATATATATATATATAAACCTTATTGGTAAGTGTATCTTTGTTTTGGTCTGTCACTCTTTGGTTATGTTCCCGCCACCATCATCAGTTCATTATCATCTGGTGTCTGTCATCAGTCTCATTTGTGTCCATGGTATTTAAGTCCTGTGTTTCCATTCAGTCCGTGTTCCGTCGTTGTTGTTGATTTGGTGTACGTTTCCCGTCTCCTGTTATTATTAAACGCTATATGTTTGTACTTCCTTGGTTGAGCGCTTTATTCCTGAAAAACATGTTTCAAAGTGTGACTTGAGGGGATATAATACACTGATATTACAGTGTTAAATATTTTTTATTATTATTACATTATATTATTTTTATTTTTTAATGTAATGTACATTTACATGTACATTTAATGAAATTTCTTTAGAATAATAATAATAATAATAATAATAAAATCTGTATATATATTGACATATTTTTCACCTTTCCAGTTATTTCTTAAATAATAATGTCAGATTTCGTTTGCCTTATTTGTGCTTTACTTAAGTCTCATGATGGTGATGATGATGAGTATTGATTATTATTATTTTATATACTTATATTATAACTATATTATGTTATTTTTTAATATTTATACATTAATATAATACTAATACATTTATGTCCAAATTCTTTTTAAATGACACTTTTAAACTAGAATTATTATGGATAAATGATATAAATGCATGTCTCATTATGTGTCTGCGGAAGGCGAGAGGTGGTTTCAGTGCCTTTGAGACATTGAGAATCACATTTATGGTTACTCAGCACTGCCCTGAAGGAAGAACGCCACAAAAGTCAGTCACAGTGGTGGAGTGGAAAAGGTGAAGTTTGTTTTAGCCTCCGTTGTGCAGCCAGTGTCTTAGCCATCCTGCTGAGCCACTGCTAATATGAGCGCAAACAATGGCCTCCTTGAGGAAATGGAAAGACTCCTGGGGGGAAGTGGTGTCAATGGCCAGGGTGATAACCTGGCACCTAGCAATTACTGTCAGGGGTGCTCATTAATCTGAGAGAGTCCTTTGCTCGCCTACAAGCAGCTGCCACCGCTGCCTCTCCATCCTGAAGACAAGTCTCTGGCCTGTGTGGGTCATTTGAGCTCGCTGTGCCGCTCGGGGGGGGGGATTGTCTGAAGGAATGCTAAATTTGGGGCATTTTGGATTGGTCCTTCTGGGGTGGTTATGCTTTCTGGTACTATTGCTGTATTGAAATAAATTTTGCTTCTTGCAATTACCTTTCGGTATTTATATATAAACAATAGCTGTCTGATTAAAGAAAAGATTCAAAGAAAGAAAGAAATTAAAGGTGCGGTATGTAATGTTGACAGCTGGCGGTTGAAATGCCGTCCAAATTCAAATTTTTGGAGATAGCTGATTGAGGATACGCAACAGGATATGGCAAGCCGTTTTGACTTTTATTCATTTTCAGGATATGAACTTGTGATATCAACAATTACATTTCCACTAGTTAAAATGTTAATTCCTGATATCAGGAATTATATTTCCACTAGTAACAAAGTTCATTCTTGATATCAACAATTCAATTTCCACTAGTATAAACTATAATTGTTGATATCAAGAATTATATTTCCACTAGTGAAATCTCGCCATAGGCTGCCATTCAAATTCAATTGCTGATATCAAGAATTAATCTCTTACTAGTTGAAATTCCAGTTTCACATATCAGGAATACAATTCTTACTAGTAACAATGCAAATTTCTGATATCAACAATTACATTGTTACTAGTGCAAATGTCTATTCTTGATATCAACTATTGAATTTCTACTAGTAAAAATGTTCATTTCTGATATCAGGAATGTGATTGTTACTAGTAAGAAAGCCATTTTAGATATCAGAAATTATATTGATATCCGGAATTCATTTTCAGATATCAGAAATGAACATTTTTACTAGTAGAAATTCAGTTCTTGATATCAACAATTGAATTTGAATGGCAGCCTATGGTGAGATTTCACTAGTAAAAAATACAATTCTTGATATCAACAATTATAGTTTATACTAGCGGAAATTGAATTCCTGATATCGAAATTAACATTTGAACTAGTGAAAATGTAATTGTTGATATCACAAGTTCATATCCTGAAAATGAATAAAAGTCAAAACGGCTTGCCATAACAGGAACTTAAGCTGTAAGTTGATCAGCTAATGTATAAGTGTGCAATGTTTTTATTGCGGAGGCTTTTTAGGTCAGGTAGAATCTCTGACCCAGTTCAGTGGCTGTTATGTGCTGTGCTTTCCACAAACTGGCAACCCAAATACTATTGGGTAAATGGCAGTGGGCGGGACATTTCAAAGTAGAATAAATGTTACATTGCTTTTTAGAGAAACAAATATTTGAACTTACTATAGCCGCAGGAACTTTCCCCAGGGTGTTTGGGGTGTGTGTCGACCACAGGGACCAGGGTCTAAATGAAGTGTCGGGTAAAAATCCCACCCTCAGAAAGTTCCTGGTCGCGAGGTAGTACTTTTTCAAAGTTCAGGAGCTTTCGGAGGACTTGGGCGGTGGACATGCTGATTGGTCGAGTTCACACAGCATTCTGATTGGTTGACTCCACGCAGTATTTTTTTTCAACCACCATTTTTAAAAGTCTGTTGTGGTGTAGTAAGAGTTGTTTGCTATTCCAATCAACAACGGAGTTTAAAAAATACGACCGATGACGAAGTTCAGGCTTTATTAAAACTCCTTTAACTTTGCAACTCTGCGCGGACCCACCCGTGGGTCCAATATTGGGTCATCGTAATCATTTTAATAAATCTATGAGTTGTGCAGCGCAGAACTAGACAATCATTTGAAAGCTTAGAATCTCAGCAACCCTATCACTTTTGCATTTTTGTTACGTAGAAGAAAATAATAAGGTCTGAATTCGACCCCCCTGCAATGACTCCCCCTTGAGAGAATCATATGAATAATATTAAATTTAATATTTAAATCCCACAAACTCACCAAAAACAGACAAGTCATATATCAAATTAAATTATTTCACAGATCCAACAATTTACTGTAACATTAAGCTTATATGTGGAGGACGAAATCCAGCAGGATGGAAACGCAGACAGCAACAGGTCTGGTGGGGGGGGGGTTCCTGGGACAAATTGTTCCAGGTAATTTCGATGTAAAAGCGGCTTATGTTTCCTAAATCTCTCTGTATTTTTATGCTTTACTACAAAAAAAATATATACATTCATCACCTTTAAATACTTTTATTCAGCAAGGATGCATAAAATTACCAGTAAAGACATTTATAATGTTACAAAAGATTTTTATGCTAAATAAATGATGTTCATTTGTATTTTCTATTTATCAAAGAATCCTGAAAAACCACTACAGTTTAGCAAGAATAGTGTGGATGTGTATAATGTAAAATAAAGAAGAAGAAAATCTGTTAAAAAAAAATGCATCACGGTTTATTGATACAATTAAAAATATTAAACAGCAAATCAGCATATTAGAATGATTTCTGACCGATCGTGTGACACTGAAGACGGGAGTGATGATGCTGAAAATTCAGGAATACGTTACATTTGAACATATAGTAAAATTGAATTTTGCTGTTTTTGATCAAATAAATGCAGATTTGGTGAGCATAAGAGACTCAAAAACATAAAAAAAATTATATATGTACACATACTCAATATTTTCTGAAAATGTAAAATTTGTCAGCATTGTGATTTTAATTCATTTACTGCATGCTCCGTTTAATTTAACATCTTTTTCAGGATTATAGTATCATCGATCATCGTTAGGTTGTTTTGTGTAATTGATCACTCATTTAATCGTAAGGCAATATATGTTTTGTTTAAAGTATTTCTTTGTCAAACAAATGCCAAGGAAAGCATATTCCCTTAGATCCATGTGATCCAGATCCTTCCTGTCACAAAAAAAAAGGCAGGCGAGGAAACAGAAAGGAGAAAAAAAGTGAAAAAATGAGTTTTCCCTCAGGCTAGACTGTCCCTCCAGACAAACCCCAGCTTCCTCCTGATGAACGGCCGCTATCTTTCTCGCATCTCTCTCGTCCAAACGCTGATAAATCAGGAATAAATGAGAGGACATCTCCACCTCTTCTGTCACTGCCTTAATGTGTGCGATAAGCAGCTCCATATAATTACAATCCTCCAAAATAATTGTAACAAGAGGCTAAACGTTTAGCTGTAGTTTTAATTAGCCTGTGCTTCAAATTAATAATTGCCGCTTAAATCAGAAATCAGGCCCACTGTTGTGGCGGCTGCTTCCATCTAATAACAGTGGCACTCGTTGGCTGTTTATTACATTATTTCTCTATGGGAGGCTTTCACCGGGGGCTGCAGGCGGAGGGGAAGGGGAAGAGGGGCGAGAGGAGGGAGTGCGATGCAGGCGCTCTATTTGGTTATCTTTCAAATGCAGCAAAGCTCAGCTAAGATTAAATTCATTCGCTTTTCCATGGATATTGCTGTTCATTTCCCCCCCTTTTGCAGCGGTGTTAGGAAGAGGCAGAGGAGAGAGGTGGTGTGCGGAAAGAATGGAAGGGGAAAACTGCCAATGTCACATGTTCCAGAACATAATCATGCCACCAACAACATCACAGTAATAAACTGCCCGGGCACTGCTGTTTAACATACAGCGTGTTGTCAGCACACGGATAAGACGGAATATATGGCCTAAAGACATTTTGGTAACGTGTTCATGTGAAGTCTGAATATATTACTAGTGCTTTCGCCGAGGAAGGAAGGAAGGAAGGAAGGAAGGAAGGAAGGAAGGTGGGCAGCGCCTTCTCAGAAACATCGGAACAGAAAATTATTGACTGTACAAAAATCAAGCAAAACAAACATTACGAAAGAGGAGATCAAATAGTGTTTAACAGCCTGTGCAAGACTCAATGCTCGGGTGTTTTGAGAGGTTGCCAGGGTTTGCTTTGTTTCATGGGATTTTATATATATATATATATATATATATATATATATAATATATAATCCCATGAAGCAAAGCAAACCTTTTTACTATTCGTAGTAAACTATTGGTATTACTATTTTAATCTTTTTATTATTTGTTTTATTTTCGTTCCACTAATTTTAGGTAACGTTTTTGTCACTTTTGATTTTTTTATCCAATCATTCATGTTTTCTGCATAGTTAATTTGAATTTATATTAAAAAATGTATTCAAAGATAAAAAATAAAAAAATATATATATATATTATATATCTTCAAAAAATACAGTAATGGTGTGGAAAAAATAGTAAAATCTAGCTTTTGTTTTGTTCATGTTCATGTTTCATTGTCGTTGTCATGTGTCATGTTTGTTTATCCATGTGCTCCAGCTGTCTTGTTATGTCATGTGATTGCCCAGTTTGTCATGTGACCCTGCCATGTGCTCCTTGTCATGTGATTCCCCGTTTGATGTCGTGTTCTGATTGGTTTATTGGGTGTAATCATTGTTCACAGGTGTTCATCATTAGTCTGTCCATTTAAACCCTCATGTTTCCATTGTTCCTTGTCGACGTTTGTGGATTATGTGGATATTCCCTGTAACGCTCGAGTCGAGTCGAGTCGAGTCGAGTCGAGTCATTGGATTTATGTTTGTTTTGTGGATTTATAAATAAAGCTGCGCTTGGGTTCTCACCTAAACTTGCATCCAGTGGATCAATTGTTGCATTAATATTTTAATATATTTTAAAACATAATTTATTACATTTATTAATTTACTATTCCAGTCTTCAGTGTCACACATTACCAATGTTGAAAATTGTACATTTTTATTATTATAATATAATACTGCCACTTTTTTCATCAATTTGAGTTGAGGGGATTTTAATGGTGATGAATGTGATATTTATGTACTTTGTTTGTGTGTGTGTGTGTGTGACAACTTCTGAGACAAAATTTCCCCACTGGGACAGTAAAAGACAATACAATATTAATATAAATAAAATATTAATTGTTGCTGAAAAAAAAAACCTTTTGTACACTGTACACTGTAATGAATTACTGTAAAAATTACAGCATTATTTTACAGCCGCTGGCTGTTTTTTAATAATACAGCATATTGCTGTAAACTGCAATGCATTCTGGGGTCACATGTTGGTTTGACTCAAATTTACATAATATTGCAGTAAATTGACCCTTTGTAATTTAAAAAAATACAGTTATTTACTGTAATCAGAGAATACAGGGAAATTCTGTAAATTAAATTACAGTAACACTACTGTAAATTTTACAGTAACTGCCTGGCAACCCTGCTGCCAGTATTATACTGTAAAATTTACAGTAATTTTTTTAACAGTGTAGTATTGTTTTTTTTTTATATAGAGTACAACAGTCGGTTCTGGAAGTAAAAGCTCCATTCATTTTCTTGAGAGGGAAATTGATTTTTAATGATAACTTAACAATAACAAGCCTCAAAGTTGTTAATTGATGGTATTTGCTTCTGTTGTAGACTTAGTTTTAAAAATAATTGTGTTTAACAGTGGAATTTGTTGGGGGGAAAAAAACTACATTACCCATGATGCTGTGCAGAAAATTCCACCAATCAGAGAGTCAAAACAAGCTAAACGCGCCAACAGAGCTCTTTAGCTCCACCCACTCCCACGAAGCGCCGCAAATGATGTAATCAGTTCAATCTCCCTACACTCTCAAAATACTTAAATATTTGAATATATAGGCATATATTTATATATGTAATCAACATTTTAAATCAGTAGTTTTATATTTCTCCCTCATTTTTGTGTGCTTCATGGGATTGTAGTTGTTTCTATCACTAAAGCTCTTAAGTATACAGACTTGTTACTTCTTCAAGTCACTAATGAACGCATTCCTTTTTCAATTTACCACAAAGATCCAAGTTACTTTTTAAAATAAGTTGCGCAAGTTAGCTTTTGCCAAAAATGCAACGAGTTATTAAAAAACAAACAAACAAGCCCAGCCCAAGTGAGAAAACGTAACGCAAAAGTAATGTAACACATTTTGAGGAATACTACATGTTTTTATTCAAGTGAGATAAGTAAATGCATGTTCACATTTAGTCTAGAACTACCAATTAACAAACATCCATCATGTTTACACACCTCTGCACTTTATTTTTCTCATCATGGGGACAAGAGAGCTGTCAGTCAATAAGTATGAATCAGTAACTTCTGTTACTTATTTGAAAAAGTAACTTAGATATTTTATTGTGAACTGAAAAAGTAATGCGTTACTTTATTACTTGAAAAAAGTAATCTGATTATGTAACAAGTTACACAGCACTGTGTATTCATAAATTCTTACAAAACTACAACATGTATTATTGAGGCTGTCAAAGTTAACATTTGTACTGTACTGTACTTTAACATTTACATTCTCCAAATAATATTACTGATAATATTACTATTTTATAATATGACAAAAACAAAAAAGCGGAAAAGTTGACGCATTTGGCTTGATTTGACTCTTTGATTAGTGAACTTTTTGTACAGCATCGTGGGTAATGTAGTTTATTTTTTCACAAAAGTTATGTAATGTAACGTTAACACATTACTTTTCATAAAAAGTAACTAATCAACGCAATTAGTTCATTTTAAGGAGTAACGGCATGTTGTAAGGCATTACTTTCAAAAGTAACTTTTCCCAACACTGCCTTTACATAAATTCTGCAGCTTTCATAGCAAGAAAACACGCTGACACATAACCCATTGTCTTCACTCTGTTAAGCTGTCTTGCACTGCAGCAGCCATAACTAGGGGTTATTTGCACCTCAGCGTTCTTCTTTTAGTTTCTTAATGGTCTATCCCAACCTCTCGCGGCCCAAAGCACCGCTCTGCATTTGGAGGGTAATGCAGTGTCAAGAGACCCAAGTGCCTGCAAGGCTCTGCCACTGACAGCTGTAAATTTGATTTATCGTCCTGTCAGGTGGCTATGTCAGGTGTGCCCAGCGCACTGACATAAAGATAACTGACATCTTGCTGTCATTAAGGCCGGGGAAGCACCGTCAATCTCTCGTCGCTGTATTTATTCCCACTTTTCTTTGTCACTTATTTCTTCCTCGGCCCCTCAGAAGAAGCACCTGTCACCCCTCGACCAGGCCTCGTTTTTCTCGCACCGTTTCATCTCCCGCCTTCTGGAATAATTTGGTGATGGATTAAATGCTGTGGCTGAAGCCGCAGGACTCCGAGGTGTGCTTCAGAGGACGGCACAGGCCGACTGAAGACGGACTGATTCCAGCTCTCCGGCTCGCTCTGCTATCCATCACCTCCAAAAGCTGGACGACTCTCTGTTGCTCTGGGAAAGTGTCCTATTAGCAGGGGCTGATGAAATATGTGTTTGAGGTATCTTGGGTTTGAGCAATGATGACTTTAGATGAAAGCAGTGATTCTATTAGCAAAAAGTCAAAATAATAGGCATTTTTAAATTGTAAAATAGAACTTCATGAGTTTAATTTCTAGCATGTTGCCTGAGGCACCCATTCGAAATGTTAACCATCACCAAAATACCAGTTACATTAACAGTTATCATTATTACTCATAATTACTTTATATGGATAATTGTTTTTTTTTTTTAATGTTGTTTAATGCTAATACTAAGTTACTGCATTTTTACTATTCTACTTACTAGTTTTTGGAAAAAACTTGGAAAAAAAAGTCTAGGGTACTGAAATCAAATATGGCTTGATAATGCAATTATCAAATACCATATGCTGCATTTTTTTCTAATAGTCATATTATATATATATATATATATATATAATCACTTATATATGTGTGGAATGTTTGGCCAAATTGTTTCCTGTTTACTTTAATATTTTATTCAATAATAATAATATAACAAAATAAAGCAAAAAAACATTATTACTGCAGTTTCATTTTTTATAACATATTTATATATAATATATATATATATATATATATATATATATATATATATATATATGTGTGTGGAATGTTTGGCCAAATTGTTTCTTGTTTAGTTTAATATTTTATTCAATAATAATAATATAACAAAATAAAGCAAAAAACATTATTACTGCATTTTTTATAACATGGTCTGTCTGAATACTCGTTTCTGATTGGCTGGAAGGTGTGCACAAGAGATGCACAGAAACTTATAAACGCTGCCCCGCGACTTTTAGTTATAAAATAGATTCGCTCCATTATATTTCCCGGCAACGAGGGGGTTACTTTGCTATTTTCAAGTAATTAAACGCACAGCTCCTTTGCTAATAGAGAGAGAAAGAGACGCTGAACAGACGCAGGTACGCATCTGTCATCTCTCTCTCTGTCTGTCTCTCAATAATTAATTCAAATAATAATCATTGATTTAAATAAATGAAATCTTACGCTCTAGTTTATCTCTCTGACTATAGCTGCATCTCATTTCCACATTTGAAGGAATAAAATGACTTTTATTCCTCGTGGGGTGTGAAATGCTGTTTCTTACTTTGTGATATAACGGTTACTCTTAAATGAGACCGCCTCTCTCTGTCTGTTTCAATGGGGGCTTAACGTATATCGCGCTTCAATAACGGCGTTAAGTTGTTAATTCGCGGAAGCAACCACCTTCCGCTTCTTATCGGACTTCTATACTTCTTGCATTAAAATCGTTCAACGTACAACTTTGGATTGACCCATATGGGCTATCCACTTTCTTTCCCGACTTGTACTGGAATGATGCTTCACATTTCAGGTCTCCGGTGTTTGTAGTCAAATTAGCGTTCAGTATTTTTCAAGCTGATAATGTGATATTAAACTTCTGAAAAATATTTAAAAAGCACATGGCTCCACAGTGCCAGCGTCTCACTCATCCAAGTTTAATCAGTTTCAGAAAATTAGATAGCAAAAAGTATTGTTAACATGCATGGTAATTAATTTTTAAAGGAATAGTTATCTTATGAAGCATGTTATTAGTGAGTGAACAAATGATCAGGCGAGATCTAACATGTATATTAATAAAGGGGCCACTGAGTGAAAATTCCCCTTTTCTGTCACGCCGTTGTTCCTCCTCAGGGACTGATCCTAATGCTACAGCCAGCGGCTGCGGTGTGTGTCTGTTCCTGAGGGAGGTCTGCGTTAACCTGAGGCCGTTCTGCATTATGATAATGGAAAAGGCCAAGTCTGCGGGCCCTAATCAGACTGTCAGCCTTTAACACCAGCCTCAAGGCCAACCAGTCAACGCTACCATCTCACACTCTTGTGTTTGTTTCTATTGCTAATACATAACGTTTCTTAAACAATAAGTCATTTGTGGACATTAAATAACTCAAACAGGGCCTGGGAGAGGTGTGCTGGGAACCGCTTGGATGAAGTCTTCATTTTAATGAATGTAAAGAAAAATACGAGGCTGACAGACAGAGTCCCTCCGAGGGAGATGCCTGGTTTTTCATTTGTGAAATCATTTACTCCACACGCTGAATTTGGGATTGTCAACTACCACAGTATGACATCTGCCTTTGTTTAAAACAAGCTTGAATTTCCTGTAACAATCCCCCACACTGATTGCCATATGAGGTCCTTCAAATCTAAATAAACGCTCCCTGAGGCTCCAGCCCTTCTTACAGCATTTCAAACAGAGCTGCCTCTTCCTGGCAGTCTCCTGTCTGTTCCTGCAAAGCATCTGTGCACCAATCCAGTTACTTTATCTCCTCTGCCACGCTCTCCTCATCTGCTTAGTGTCAGCTCGGGCCTATTAGACAGATAAGGGCTTCCCTTGAATCTCTTACAGGCAGGGTTTTTTGCCGTCGATTTCTCGCATGCCAACTCGAATCATGCTCTTACTCTCTATCGTCCTTTCTCTCTCGTTTCCCGCAGTCATTACGAGCAGGACCGCTCGGCGCTGAAGAAGAAGGAGTGGGAGCGAAGGACACAGGAAGTGCAGCAGGATGAAGACTTGTTCTCGACCGGATTTAATCTGTTTGGTGAGCCCTACAAGGTAAAGGCCCAATCAGAGCCCTCACACACACACTCTCATCATCTGACTCAGGGCATCGCTCCAGCTAAAGGATGCTGAGGTGCTCTCTTTACGTCCAATATTTACACAACTCCCGCCCCCCCCTCAGGTTCAGCTGGAATTGGTTTGAAGGAATGCTTTCGATCAGGGTTATGTCACTTTTTTTCCCTCTTTAGATGTTTCAGTAAAATATTCCTTTTAGGATTAAAGTTAGGATGTTAAAGGGGAGTTATATCAAAAACTGGAAAAAAGCATTCGAAAAATGGCTGTACTACTTTAAAAGTCAACATGAAATGGTATTACTTTCATGATATGTTTAAATTATCAGTGTTTACTGGCTAAATTTAAAGGATTTAAAAAAAAGAAAAAAGACTAAAACTAAAAAGTGTAAGAATTAATACTGCGTATTACAAGTAAAATTGATTATTCAACAAGGTGCGAGTTGGTTTTTGTCCACTGGTACTTGGATTGTGAAAACTTGTCTTGAAAACTTGCATTACATACCAGAAATGGAGTCGGAATTAATTAAAGAAAGGATGAAAATGTAGTTTTCAACAGGACATGTTTATTTAAGCTTCTGTCTGCAGGGAACCAAAAATGATGACCTGAATATGGCGGTTAAAAAGGTCATATTTACCTTCAAAGAGCATCTCAGCATAATCAATAGACAATTGTACTTTTTGAAATTTGGCTTCATTTGTTATAATTACCATAACCTTTATTACATTAACAAAATTGCAGCTGTTTCTACGATTTTTCAGAAAGGATGTTTCTGAATACCGATGCTTAAATAGCTATTTGGCTAACATTTCCTGCAATGGTAGGCAAAGGAAAAGTTACATTTTGCTGGATTATGAACACAGTTTTATCTTTGAATTAACGTGCACTTAAGAATTCATGTATTAAAGTCAGTGTTGGCTTTAAGAGCCATTGAGCATCTATAGTACCCGAACAAAACACCTGTACTAAGATACAGTAGCACTTGTGTACTGTAAGAAAATCTCTTGGATTGTGTCAATAAGTGTCAAGGTCGCCCCTCCAGCCTCAGGTAGCTTATCTGATTCCTTGGCCAGCTGTTAGCAAGGGCCGAGACAGACCATCTCAGGGAGAGTGAAGCACTGAGGTCCTGAGGTCCTCAGGGGCCAAAGAACCGGATCAATTTTCCCCTGTGGCTCCGCATTCAGTCAGTAGGTGAAGAACTTCTTCTCACCCCTAAGCGTCATTTCAACTGGAAAGCCTGGGTGAGGATGAACTTACCGTCACTCACAGCTTAGTCGTACCTCAATTGTTCCATCAGAGTCGTTTCTGCGGTACTGTCATGTAAACACTTATGTCAGGATGAGTTGTGACAACATTTTATGGCTTTGGTTTTGATCCAGGACAGGGATTTTCTTTAAATAGCAAGTTTTTGCAAGCTTGAGCTTGGCTCAAAGACTTCTAGTTTGAGTGACAGTTGAGTTTGGAATTTAAATGACCACGATATTTTATATTTTTCACATGAGGAATGCAAAAACTTTTAATGAAGGTTATTTTCGATAGAGTAGAGTACTCCAGATAGTCTTGAGTGAAGTGAAGCATAATTTAGCTCTGTCAAAGTATCTGTTATAATTGGTTCAGATATGTAAAATGATTCACGAGCTTGATTTACCATCGGGAACATCTGAGTTTAGTTTACTAGAAGAGCTAATTCCCTCATAAAAAGCATTCAAACATGATGGTGTGTCTGTACACTGGAGCTTTGAAGCAAGGAATGCCGTTTTGTAGAAAAAGGGCCTGGATTTTTTCTGTTTCTTCCCACAGAGCAGCAGTCGTAGAAACATGTAGTGTTGCCTTCTTTTTTTTGAGGGGTAATTACAGTCCTCCTAAGACAAGCCACTCTCTATCCCCCTCCTTTCGGTTTGGCGTTTTTTTGTTGTTTTTTTCTCCTTAACTTCATATCTGCATTCCCTCTCTCTCTCTTTCTCTAATCCGCTCTACACATGCCATTTATCTTCATCTGGGCCCGGATCTCTTCCTCTTAGCCTCCAAAATTTGTTGCCTCAACATCAGAGTTCTCCACTAAAAAACAACTTCAGCCTCACATATATAAAGCTAAAATTGGGTCGCTGCGGATGTTGAGCTGAGGTTGTGAGTGAGGCTTTTTACTCTGAGTTTTAATGTGAGAATCATTGGCTTCTGAAATACTTTTAGCGTGACATCAGGTGAAGGGTAAATTTGTTGCCTCTTTCGCTTTATTTATATAGCATTTTTAATAATGAAAATGGTCCCAAAGCAGCTTTACGGGGTGCCAAGACTAAATCCCTGGTGAGCAAGCGCAAGGTGTTTGTGATAATGAAAAACTGCCTGAAAGTAAGGATGGAGATTGACTACAAGGTGAACGTGTCAGTGTACAGTCGCTCAGGAAGAAAAAAAATTGGTCATAAATCATATGTCTCTATTTAGGGGTTCAAGCACGTAGTGCTAAAACCCTATTGGTATTGTAAGTATTTTTATCATTATTTTTCTTTCGCTGTAAAACTGATTGAGGAGACCAAACTGTAAGGCCTAGACTTGAAACTTGGCCAAAAGGCAGGACTCAGTTTGCGGACACCAATTGGCCAATAGGTGGCGCTACAGTGATCAAAAACGCAAAACTGCTCATAACTCCTCGACCGTTTGTCATAGATTCAAGTGTCTTATATCATTGGAACAAAATGTATATATTTTCGGGTTTTTTTCCGTCATTAAAAAAAATCCGCCGTTTTGAATTTTAGCAAACTATTCCTAGGTTTTTGTCCTGATCGGAACCAAACCAGTGCCGAAATATTCTCTGGAGACTGAATATCAAAAGTTATCAACACTAATTCAAAAAAAGTTGAAATATTCATTCATGGTCGTTAAGGGGTGCCAAAACATTGAACGAAGTGGGCGGAGCCAATTTTCATAAAATGACTGTTACCCTTTGGATAGGATCATTTAGAAAATGGATGTGGCCAAGGGCTTGCAGAAGCCTATAACTCTGAAATAAACATTCAGAAAATGTGTGAGCATATGCGGCAATGAAGCACGCAAACTTTTATGGAAATCAGACCATAGGTGGTGCTATAAAAAGCTAAAAAGCTTTAAAAAAAACATATTTCCTGTGGTTAACTCTCTGTATTGGCTGTAAATGGTCTTTTTTGAAATGGTTACAGGATCAGTAGTACTTGTTTTTGGCATTGCAGTGCAAAAACCTCACAGCCCTGAGAACCCACTGTGAGTCTTGAGCACATCATTATCATTCTTGTCAGCGCAGATATTCCTCCTTTTGTGTAAATTAGACTTATAAATTTATTTACAAAAACACAGAGCTATTTGCTTGGTGCAATTAATGATGCGGTGTTAAGAAAGCAGTGGGTGAAATGAATTTTGCTGAAAAGAGATGCTTCTTTACATTTTGTATTGATCATGGCAGTTATTCATCAAACGATGGAGGAAAATTCTATAAATGGACAGATATCCAGGCGTAAGGTGTAGTATATACACTTTCAGCATTTTTAAGAGCTGATTCAGGTGGATCTCTGTGGTGATGTACAGTCTAAGTGTGCTGGATTGTGTGCTCTGCTGCATCCTATGTTATTTAGCACTGCAAGATTGGGAATTGCGCAGTGAAAATTGCATTTGGCAGTAATTTTGTGGGCGCGTGTGCGCCGTTACCTGATTTGTGTAATTTCTTTAGTGAATCGGGCACAAAAAGACAACACAGATAGGGCATGCAAATTAACAGCACAATCAATGGGCACAATTCATTCTTATTGAGCACCCCCCCCCCCTTTCCACAAGTGCACTGGACAAGGAGTGTGCCATTTCTAGGGCTGTTCAGTGCACTGAAGTGTTCATTCCTTTGAAATTCCTTGAATGCACGATTAAAAAAACTATATCAATCTAACTATATATATATATATATATATATATATATACATATATATATATATATATATATATATATAGTATACACACGTGTGTTATTATTTATGCATTTATTTATGTCACTATTATTTTAGTATTATGTACTATTATAGTATTTATTAATATTTTATTTTAGTTTTAGTAATTTTTAATGTTATGTGCTTTTGTCTTTATTATTATTATTGTTTAAATATTTGTATTTAGCTTTCATTTATTTTTATTTCAGTTTTATTTTTGGTCATTTTAGTACTTTAGTACAGCTTAAACTTATTTTATTTCAGTTAGTTGCCAACATTTCTCATTTTTGTTTAAGGTTTTTTATTAAAAAATATATTTTTATTTTATTTTATTTGTTGTTATTTCAGCTTTATTTCAATTAGAGATAACATCACTATTATTTTGGGATTTACTGTATGCATGATGGGAGAAAATGTCCAATAAAATATAACTTGTCAGTAGAAAATGTTTATTATATTGAGAATTGTATTAAATTGGAAGATACACTAAATTAAAATACTACTACTACTACTAATAATAATAATAATAATAATAATAAATCACCTTGACTCAAGTTTGTTAAAAGTCTGCAAAAAAGGCATAAGATATGCTTGTAATGAAAAAAAAAATGAAATAGAATCTAGACTCATTTGCATTTGTAATTCAGTGATATTTTGTTATCTAATTCAATGAAATTCACACATATTCATCCACAACTCAAGTGTACAGAGTCACTGTACATGTACACTATACTGGGAAAAAGGGCTTTTATCTTGATGTGAAATGGAGGCTCAAGCCATTTCTGAGTGAGCTTGCATAGAGAATATAATCATTCCTGGTCCACAGGAATGTGCTGTCCCAGCATTCCTCGCTGCAGCTGTGCGGTTGCATCACTCTCCTGAATGATGTGCTGTGCTTTGAACCTGACTCCATTCAGTGAGCCACACTGTGTCCTGTCAAATGTGAGAGGGATTTGGAGCTCAAAACGGGGCGCTGAAGCAGAGCACAATGAAGGATCCAGACAGGAGCTCTGTGAGAGCAACCTACCGCTGAAGACGCTGAAAGATTAACAAGAAAAGCGCTGTGTAAATATGAGTACGCCCTCGAAATGCGAGCGAAAGTTGAACAGTTTGCTCAAAAACGCTAAATAGCTATAATTCCAATAAATATTTAACAGCCACATGGCTTTCTCCATGTCGTAAGTCAATATGAACCTTCCTCTTCGTGAGAGCTAGGACATGAGCGCTTCGTTTTTTTATTCCCTCGCCAACGACTCTTTGCCCCCCCCACCCCCCACCCCCCCACCCCCCCAACACTCATCTAAGGCTGCTATTAGCTAATCCCCCTAAATCCTGTTTAATGGAACTGTGCCGTTAACAGCTATTTGGGACTAATTCACCGGTTCCCAGATCGTTTGGCGCCTTCAAAGCAGTTCCAGTGGTACTAGTGCCGTAGCTTGAGTGCCCCTGCTGCTTGTTTCCCACATCGACACCCCCCCCCCCCCCCCATGTCCCTTCATGGCCTTTCACTCCTGTTGGACATGCTTTCTCCGTACAAGGCTGTTTTTAAAAGCTTACAGCCAGCCAAGGTCAGACCTCTGGAACTGCTCCAAGAGTTTTCTACCATCCCAGTCACAGAGAGACTTTTCTCCGTTTTTTTTTTTTTTTTGTACCCCAAGGCAAATATTCCCAAATTACCCTCTACCACAAGCAACTTGCTGAGTCAAATGCACTAAGTGAGCGAATAGATGTCTACCTTTGCATGCTCACACAATACCTTGTTTCTCTGGGGGGTTTTTCCCCCCTTTTTTTTGTCTACCAGGTTATTTTTGTGGTAAGATCTGCATTGCGTTGAACGGGTGGATAGTGGGTCTGAATTAAATAAAATCAGTCTAATGCTTGGTCTCAGGAGTGATTTGAAGTTGTTGTCCTGGAGTGTGTATTTAGCTCGACTCTGTGGGAATTGTTGTTATGGCTGCCTTGTTTTTGCCACCAGGTTCACTTGGAGACAATGTTTTTTTCTGTTCCTAATTAAGGAATGAATGTAGTACAAAAACAAGTCAAATCAAGTCACCTTTATTTATATAGTGCTTTAACCAATAGAGATTGTTTCACAAGCAGCTTTACAGTGGAAAATCACGCATTTTAGCTGTTAGTCAGTTCAGTGTTGATTCCAGTCTGTTGTAAAGATCATCAATTATTAAATTAGTTCATTTAATCTATAAGCAGTTCTGGAGAAAACAGATGTCAGTTCAACAGTGTTAGTACAGTCAGATCAATAATATCGTTGAATATTAAGGCCCTGTCTATTAAGATGCGTTTTGGACAATCAGATCACAAATGGACGAGGGAGACAAATACCCGTTTACGTTTACATACCCGTTGAATACTTCTGTCCTGATTTCTTTGAGGGGATGGTCTATGTGTGTTTTTTTTTTTTTTAAGATCTTTCAATCTAATGGACAAAATAAGCTTGCGAAATTTACTCATGAGCACACCCAGAGATGACGATAAAACACGGAGAGCGTCATCTTTTGTTTCTGCTCTGACAGCCTCAAGACCATGGCGAGTTCATGTTAGAAATCAGGACTGGTGAGACAACATTGTGCTTGGTACGTTTTTTGGGTCTCGAGCTGACAAAGTTTAAATCCTGTCTGGTTATCATGCTCCTCATAATGTTCACGCTCCCCCCCGGAGCCGTGTGATTATCTTTTATGATGAATGATTGCACTTTTTTGAGCTTCCTCAAAATCTCCTCCTCTATTTACTGCCATTAGGGAGAGCCAGGACATTATTGAATATAACTGATCGTATTCGTCTGAATACAGAAGAAAGTCGTATACATTTAGGATGGCTTGAGGGTGAGTAAATCATGGGGTTATTTTTATTTTTGGGTCAACCCTAACCGTATAGAAGTTCTCTTCTTATGAGTTCAAATTATTCTGAATTAGGAAATCTTGGGTTTGTAATTTTAATAAAATGCAGCCAAACTATGTCCATACAAAGACTTTGAATTTGGAAATATTCACGCACAGATTCATACTTAACACATGCAATGAGTGAGACCGATTGTTTTTAATCCACGGATAAGTCGGTTTTAAATTTAAGTCTAGGAGCGAATTCCCATCGGAAGAGTTTAACGTAATTTCTTGATGGAATTTCACCATGTGCATTCTTTCTTGTTCACCTTGTCTCTCTGTAACCAATCTTCTATTGATTTTAAATGATGTGTAGTCTGAGTTTTCTCGTTTGACTCGGCATCGATCCTTCATCTGAAGCATTAATGGCTCTGTAGACCACTGCTGTTTGCTGCTCCTGTCTTCGTGTGATCCAGACAGGATACACGTACTGGCAAAGAAATATCGAATTATTGCAAAGACGTTTCCCTGACAGCGCCGTCCTTCAGAGTAAGAAATGTGTGCTGTGTGGGTTTAGTTTTTGAGTGCTGCTGAGGTTATGATTCTGTTTGACTGGAATCTGGAGGTATCGCCACCTTCATTACCATCGCAGTTGTTGGTTTTCTGGCCAGGGGGCAAAAGCCCTGAGTGTTCGCGGCAGATGAGCACAAGGCTCTTTTGTAAACACTGCCAATGTCTTGTCAAGGAGAGACAGCAAGCACACAGAGGCACACACGCAACACACAGTGTGAGAAACAACAAACTACAGTCTACTTCTCATTTATAGGAGTTAAACTAGTGTGCGTTAGAAGTTGTACTTTTTACTATACCAATTTAATATGTCGAAACAACTATAGGTAATCACGTAACCGTTAGTTCCGGTCCTCCGAGGTCTCTTTACACAAGTTGTGTTGTGTGTAACTTTGCCCATAAGGCCCGTTTCACACCACAAGCATCAGCAGTCTAATTCTTTTTGGCACTCACATTAACAGATGAGAATATTCACATCGGAAGCAGGAACAGCACGTCAAAGTGTAGCAGAACGGCGCGCGAGAAGCAGTGCAGCGGAGCGGCTATCCATTTTTGCAGTGCCAGTGCACTGTTGATGAAGTAAATGAATATGATTTGATGAATCATTGTTAAATGATTTAATTGACTTTAAAGGTCCTTATAGCCTACAACAGCAAAAGAACCAAACCCCACAAAGATATTAGCAAGCAAATAAATACCAAGCAAATTGACCAAGCATATTCCCTTCTCAGGTCTGCATTATTTTTCTAATAATTAAACGCGCCATTGTCAATTTTCCTTGCTTATATAACCTTGCACTATTGTGAGCATGATCTCACTTGCCGTCTTCTCTCAGTGCAGAATAATAAAAGGAAATACCGCACTTTTCCTCATGATATTGCTTTAGTAGCATGTGAAAAGTGTAGATAATCTGACTCTGTGGCGGAAATCATTGTTTGTTTGATTTGAGCATCGCGACTAAGCCCAAAAGCGGCATTGACTTTCAACAGCAACACTGAATATTTTTCACTTGGCTTTAAACGGCGACATCTTTGAGATTGCGTTATTTGATTCAGAGCAGTAATAATAATAATAATAATAATAATGAATTTTAAACAGTTTTTCAAACAGGTTTTCCATACACTCCCTCATCTGCTCTGCCAGTGATCTGCTCCAAACTCTCATCGTTTGTGACCCGTGATGACAAAATGAGTTGCGATGAGCAAATTTTCAAAAATGAGTTATTGTTATTTTCACATACTCTATTAAAAAAAAAAAAAAAAACTTTAAAAAAAATAATGTATGATTTGTTGGAATCCCACAAAAAATGCACCTGTTTGAAGTCAATAGGGTCAGCAAAGTCAATTTTGAGAAAAACTGAGTTAGTTCCAAAACAAAATTACCTAGCAACCAAACCTTAAAATCCCTGGTAATACCAGGGATAAAACCACCAAATTTGGCACAAACCAAGTCAAAACCCATATCCGTAGGAAAAAAAAATATATATATATATTCAACTTTTTTTTTCCCCGTAATTCCACAATTGTTTGATTAACATTAATGAAACAGACAGCCTATATATTAAGACCTACTGTTATCACACAGGTCTATATAACGTAAAAAAGTTGGGTGTAAGCTCTACGCTGGACTTAGTTACGTCCAGCTTTCAGATACATATTTACACCTGTTGCACAATCGAAAACTACGACTAGGCGCAGCTTCGCTTATGTTCGACCGCACTGTTAGTTGAGACACGTTCGCATTACTATGGTTACAAATGGGAATTTATTGGCTCCAACGAATAGACGAAAAATTTCTGTTGAGCCAAAAAAAGAAAAATTATTGAGCAATTCAGTAAGTATATGTATACTTTGGTATGCAAGCAAAACAAATCAGTAACGAATAAAACAAAGATTTTTATCTGGCAAAAGAAAACGAAGTACAAATTTATGGAGCAAATTGTAGGCTAGACCTTTTTACAGAGTAGAGTACACACATTTTTGGAGCAAGTTATACTTTAATAACGCTTTCAAATTTAGCAGATAATCCCGACCCGCCTTTAGTACCGAGGACAGTACTGAAAAACACGACATATATACCATCATCTCAAAGTTTTTATTTGTCTTCATTTTCATCATGGAAACAAGTCAAGACTTCTCGCTTTACACCTACCTTTGACTAGGCGTCTACGCCGGACTTAAAATGCATTTTACGTTAAGCTTAGTCTTACGACCGGCTGTACGTCCAGCTGGTGCAACCCGCCCCAGATGTTTTTTCCCCAAACATTCACTTAAGACATAACAGATAATGTTTGCATTAATACTCAAAGACAGATTTTTAAAAATACTGTAATTCTGTGTATATGTCTAGGCCTAAACCAGGATTGCGGCATCTTTGTCCGTTCGCTTCAGTCAACACGAGTAAGATATTTCATTGATTCACACTAATGCCATCAAGAATTCGCTATGAATGTTCACAAAGTTGGAATACTGAACTTTACAACAGTACCAAACTTAGCGCCAGTAGTCAAGAAGCGAGCAGAGAAAGGTACTCCTCTCAGAAAACATACAAATAAAGATACTTGTAGATGTTTAATTGCTATTTGGAGTATTGGGATCGCTAGACGAGGGCTTAGCTCGTTTTTGAAAACCTCAAATTCAACCAAAATTGACATTTTTCTCTTGTTTAGCTCGAAATGAGCCTGTGCATTGCGAATCATTTTGCCAGCACAGTTCATCATTTGTTGCGGGATTTGTATCTACCTATTTGAATGTGAATGTTAGAATACCATATAAAAATACTGGATGTAACGGGGAGGGATATAACGCTATTATCTATTGTGGTAACGCAATAGCAAAACTCGATATTATCGTGGTCACATGATTGCATGAAACGGTCTTCCAGACAAAAAGTGTAGTTTTTTTTCAGCCTTGTTCTGAAAACGGTTCTGGTGTGATGGGTGGGTGAAGAACGGACAGCATATCCTTTAATAGAGACATCTCACCTCATGAATATTATAGCAATGAATGCACTGAAAGGCCCTTGCGCTACTTATATATGGAAAGAGAGAGGTGCAAAAAGCTGCACGATTAATCTTTAAAACATCACGTTCTCGATTTCATCACCCACTTGATATAATTCGTAAATGATGATTTTTCCAAGATTTCATTTGTCTTTTTTTTTTTTTTTAATATCGCAATAAATATACCTAGGTATTATCATACCGTGATATTTTGATATTGTTACATCCCTAGTGGATATACAAAGATGCAAATACAAATTTTAATATGTGCATAAAAATGCTTGAGGAGGTTTTTATTTGCTATGATGCACATATAAAAAATTGTGTGCTTTTTACCTCAGCAACACTGATAAAAATGATTCTGTGGAGAAAGTAAATACTACAGAAAAAATAAATGTAATTTCTACATAAAAACATTCAGGCAAGAAATGAAAAAAAAAAAATCAATTAGTACTCATTTACAGCTTACAGAAATTAAAGCGTAAATATCAACAATATAAAATACTGTTGTTCCCAGCATGAATAATTAACAAGGTTTTTCACCTCTATATACACTGTTTTATCATTTCTTTTGTTGTTAGGTTTAGTAACTTGCAATGACATCTAGAGTTAATTTTGATTCAAAATGACTCATTCACACTCAAAAATGTTCTATCGAATATTATCGTCATTGTGCATTCTTTACCAAGTATTCAAATCTCTGTGTTTGTGTGAGTGCCGCATTATTTCTATTATGTAGATATGGCATGAAATCAAAACAAAACTATTTGCTTTGTTAGCACACATTATTAGTCTTGTGGTGAACAATTAACCCATGCAAGTTAATACACAGGAAAAAATGTTTGCTGTGGTTGTGGTAAAAATCTTAAAATTGACTTCTTCTCTTGAATGACGTTTCCTTTCTGAAGACGTCAGTTTGACAGCTAACCTCTCCCCTCCAACCCCCAGTCTGCTACAAGCAAGACACGAAGAGGAGGTGCGCTAAAATAAAACCCGCCCTCTTTCAGTATTCCCTTTCACTTGGAGATACGTAACAACACTGCAGCAAAATCGGTTGCAACTTCCGGTTCATGTGGATTTAATCAAACTGTGGCTTCCCCAATGTCTCCAACCTCCATTTAAACTGTATAAAACACCAGTTTTGTTGGAATTGACTTTTTTGTTCTCTTGAACATATGGCACGGAAACGCTGTTTTATTTGCAAATCATAACTTGGAAGGAAACATAAATTTCCAACTTAAATCAAGCCAATGCAAATCTACTACATGATGAGATACTCATCAGTCCTTTAATGTTCCTATTGAGCACGTCAGCCTAAAAGACGATTAATTGCTCCAAAATGCATCTGATTCATTTTTCGTGAGTGAACCGATTGTTTATATCGAGGTTCTTGTTAACATCCATTAAAGGAAATTCTTTGAAATACAGCGAATTCTTTGGTGAAGCTGGCAAGGACCGGCAATTGAGAGCGAAAACAAAGACTCTCATTGTGCGTGTGAATAGCCTGCGCAGAGTGGTAGCGCCCAAGTACCCAAATCTCGAGAACACACAGTGTCTTTTTAATATGACCCCATTAAACTGCGTTTACACTGCTGGTACCACCTAAACAAGCAAACAAACAAGCACACACACAGTTAGCACACAGCCATGGACGTATTTATATGCACCAATCGAATGATGCTTTTGCTTGTATGAAACTGCTTTTGAAAATGTTGCTCTGCCACAGGGCTGCATTTTTACAATTCGAAGAATTAAGTCTGTACGAGTCATTACAAGCATTTATCAAGACTTCGTGGAGTGTTTTAAAGAGGCAGCTGACACTGGAGCACTTAAGTATGTTTAAGTAGGTAATCTCTCCTTGTCTTGAAGTAAAGAAGGCCACGAGGGGCAGAAGAATGCTGCCCTTTTTCCCAAGATGCTCCTTCCAGGCAATTAATAATGGCCCATTACGAAGTCTCTTTTATCGTTTAAAACTTTGGAGTGCTGAAAATCACAATTGAAAAGTGATCGATCTCACTGAACCTCCTTAATAGTTTAATCAAGGAATGATGACACTTGTGACCGTGCATGTTACGTTTTATTTTTTGACACTTTTAGAGTGTATCTCAAAGTCAGCAATGGTTTTTTTTTTTGAGCTTGATTGCCAAGGTGTTTCTCTTTTATGTATCAACTTTGTTACTTTTTGTTCTCTTAAAATCCTATCAGGGAAACTGAGGCAATTGTGATGAGACAGCCGTTGATATAGAGGGAAAGCGATACCTTGAATATGGAACAGCAGCTCAGATCATTTTGAGAGTTCATATGGGATATGGAGTTTAGATTTTGGAATCTAGGGATATTATAGCTCAGTGAGAATTTGTATAGATCTGTATTTAAATTCAAGAAGAGCTATATGAAATTATTTAGTTGTTTTACTAATTTACTAATATTACAATGACAGAAAAATTGAAACTGGAGCCTTAAGAAAAACTCTCCATGAGAAATAATTGAGAAATTAAAGATATCTGACAAGTTGAGCTGGATGATGATTGATTATTTCTATATTTTGCAGAGAACAGATAATGATGCATTTATTTTTCTTTCTTTATTTTTATGTATTAAATCCTAAAACCTCTCCTAAAAATACTAGACATTTTAAAGTGTTTATATATTCCAACGAACACGTTAATTAGCTAGTAAAAGCTTTAACCGTCAACGTAAGTACACGATTCATCCTTCGTAAATGGCTTATTCATAATTTGAAGAAACCTTGAACGGAAAATGTCAGCAATTAACGCTTTAAATAAGAGCATTTCTCTCATTCTCACCTTCCCCCGAGCTGTAGAATGCGTGTCTGGCCATGGTCCAGCATTCTCATGCTTCAGTCAAGCAGTCGAGCTCACACAACAGCTCTTTGTGTGCGCCCCAGATGGATTTTCCCTCACATTGACCGAACTACCTCGTCTGGGAGGTTCACCCACTCCTCTCACTCAAGAGTGTCCCTCTCAGATCTTTCACTTTAAAAACCCTAGAGCAGAGCCACACTGGCCCGTATTCCCATCCGAGCGCTGTCAGAAATGGCTCTCATGTCATCTGTCTAGTGAAGCTGCAGAGAAATGTCAGTGGACCAGGATTTTACATTGTGCAAGTGATGACCCGAAAGGTTACCCAAATTGTTTATTGCACGGAAAAAACAGTAATATCACTTTTCCAAAGCTCAAGGAAATGTGTTTTTCCCCCTTATCATTTTTTTTTATTAATCTCTGTTTATTTTTCTACAAAGTTTTGTCCAATAAAATGCTAAAATGGTCTTTAGAAGGGGTCAATCAATAGCCAATACCCAGAATCAATAATTACAATACAAATGGCTGTCATCAAACTTTTTGATTAATTCATAAATCAATCAATAACTGCAACACAAATGGCTTGATTTGCGCTTGTAAACTGTTGTGAAGCATTGCATTATACATTTGTTTGAATTTATAATCCAGAAATTATTTTGTTGAAAATAATAAAAACTGCATAGTCAATAAGGTTTTATTGCTGACATTAGTGTTCAGGCTTTAACAGGTCAGAGGGCAGTTTTGATGTAAGGCTGAGAAGATTTAGAATCAGATCCTCTGTTGTGTGCAAGGTCACATGTTAACCGTCCAGTGCGTAATTCCATCACTGCTATAATAGCCTTGCATGCGCCATGCTGGTCGTGCATCATTTAACATTATTTGTTTATTGACTGTTTATGTGGTTGAAAGCAATAACAGATGCATTTGCATTTTAGAAGAGCTGTACTGTTATTAATTTAGCAATTACATGTGAAATGAATGGAGAATGCTAATAGGGATTAACACAGCCTTTAATTGTATCAGTGTACAAGAGAGCACATATTTACCTCTATATTCACTCTTTAAAATTAGGGTGCTGATACTTTGAATAAAGGCAAAGATGTAAATGTAGTGATGAAAACAAGAGTAAAGGCCTGAACATTAAGAAGAATGTTACTTATTATGCAAATAATCTGGGGGGGGGGGGGGGGGGGGCTAACACACTTCTCTTCTGTAGAACGCTGTGCAACTAATGATGTGCGGCAAAACCCAAAAGATAACGATTATTATAAAAGGGACTCTTGTTGTGAGCAAAAGCAGACTAGTGTTGGACAGATATTTCTGGAGAGGAAATAACTGTATCTTTATGCTCGCACTAAATTCAGGAGATGTTTGCAAACATTATTTTATGTAAATCAGTACACAAGCATGGATAGGAATGGCACACAAACAGAAAATTCTGAATAGATTCTAAATACAGCGTCTCACCATTTCTGTGATCACACGTTGCCTGGTTTCATAAATATTGACTAACATCAAATGGAGAGTTGGCTTGCATTGCAAAACTATGTTAACGGTCTAGTCAGCTAAAGCTCATGATAAATACTCTGGTTCTTTATACTGACAAACACAATCTTTAGATCTGTCTATACTGAGAAGGGTTCACTCCCTGAATTGGTATTCACACAAAATAATACACTTGATGGGGTGTTATGGTGTGTAATTGTTTTATCTTTATCTTTTATCTTACAGCCAATTTAGATTATGATATTCCAGTCCACTGACATTTTGCAATACAGTTGACTGTTCTTCCACTTAAATGGATTTTTCAGCTGAAAAAGGAAACTTCTGTTATTATTTACTCACTTTAATGCAATTTCATGCTGTTATTTTTTTATGGAATGCAAAACATGCAAATAAAAAGCAATTTATAGAAAAGTCTTTTCCATGCAATAATAGCTCATTGTGACTGCAGTGTATCTTCAAAAATAATAATAATTAAAAAAAAAAAACCCTATTTACATTTGGTTTGTTCCTCACACAAAGCTATTGTATGACTTTAGGATGCTGGGAATGTAGAGCATAAGTCATATGGACCACATTTATGAATTTTCATTTTATTTGGGGTGAACTGTTCTTTTGAAAGATTTTTGTTAGGAATACGGCTGAATTATACAGATTTTTGTTCTTTTCTTTCAGACTAACAAAGGGGATGCCCTGGCCAACCGGGTCCAAAACACACTTGGGAATTATGATGAAATGAAGGAGCTTCTGACTAGCCATTCCAACCAGAGTCACCTTGTAGGGATTCCTAAGAACTCTGTTCCCCAGACTCCAGTGGAGAAACCCGACCAGCCAGGCTTTTTTCCTGAGGCTCAGCGAAGCCGAGCTGCTCCCTCCCAACCTGGAAGCCACACCACCTCTATGCCCCCACCCCCTGCCAACACCATGCCGGGTTCTAGCGTTGTACATGGACATCAAGGCAAAAAGTTACGGTCTTCAGACTGGTCACGAGGGGGTCATGGTTCAAGTGGCACCCAGACCGCTCAAGCAGTCAGCCGGGGGAAGCACTCCAGTCATGAGCAGACCTCTAGTAGACATGATCAGGACCAAGAGGACTTAAGTCCCAATCCCAGCGGACCTACAACTTCATCACACTCCAATAGGAAGCAGTCTGGCAAAGGACCGGCCACAGCCGAGCTTGGCCTCGGAAAGTCTCCCGCTGAGCAGGACTCGTGCTCCCATGGCTCAATCTCGCCATTGGCTTCTACGTCCCTGCTTCCTAGCGGCCTCTCAACGCCAACATTTCCTCAAGGTCTCCATTGCAAGCCCAGCAGCGCTGTGCAGCAGAAACCCACTGCCTACGTCAGGCCCATGGACGGCCAAGACCAGGTCCCCAACGATTCCCCAGAGCTCAAACCCCCCGTGGAGCTGGTGGAAGGGTACAACAGTGTGCCGTTTGGAGGTCTGCTGGATACCAAAAGCAGCACGGCTGGGACCAAGGGCAAAATTCCTAAGCTGACACTGCCACAATCCGGGGAGGTGAGTGTGACCGTTTCCTGTCTTAGTCAAAGTGCAGGCTTCCTGCAGATGTTGTAATCATTTTCTGTCGATTGGATGCGGCGGTAGTTGGGCAGGAACAGTTGGCAGTTAGGCTTGACTCTGTTGACATTCCCCTGGCTAGGTCTGTTTTGCATTGAAACCTGGCAGAACGAGGGGTTGACATAATGGAGTGCTTCATTAATAATCAGCTAATGAACCTCAGGCTTTCCTGTGAACCTATCTACTCTGCAAGGAAGTCTTCTCGTTGGCGTGTTTAAAGATCAATTTCTTTGCAGCTTTACTGTTTTGAACGGAGGAAAATTCTAACCTCAGAGATTGCCCTGAGTTCAGGTTGCTGAAGTAAGTTGATATTGGCTCTCCTTTGAGAGTAGAAACAATTATATAGTTTAAACTGTTGAGAAGATCTGTGTGATTGAATGATGTACAACAACATGGGTCAATTTTATGATTAAATTTCCCAGTTTCAGCCAGTGCTTGAAAATGTTGACTTTTCATAATCAGAATAGTACTTCTGAGCAAAATAATGCTCCTCTTTGTTCAGTAAATCTTTGTTGGCCTAGGTGGCCCAAACATGCCCTAATTGTACAGTAATGATCATATATGTCATCCCTGTCTGTTTTTTACATTGAAGTACTGTCGTCTTTATTTTGGGCCATGATTTATGTTGCACAGATCTATAATTACAGTAAACCAAAAGGCTTTACAGTTAAATAAAATGCACTAAATATAGCTATAGATTGCAATATGATGCTGAAAATTGACCCTGGAAACAAGTCAGTCAAGATGAGTTCACTGACAAACTTGATTCTTAATATAATCGAGAATGCTGTAAATCTCTTTTGTAACTTTCGTAAGGCTTCGAATTGTTCATTAAGTAACTGTTCTGTAAGCACCGGTCAATGTAAAAGGTTACCAACAAGATAGAATCTGTTTTCACTGAGATGACCTGTCTTGACCTTTAATGTGGGTAGCTTGTCAATAAATCATGTTCCAAAAACACCTCAAAAGACCCTCCATGTCTCGAACATATAGACACATTTTTTTCCACAGTGGATGGGCCCATACGTTCTGAATTAACCCTCCGGAGGTTAAGACACTGGCGCTTTATCACCGGCAATGTTAACTTCATCCCTTCTGTGGGACTGACACTTAGAGCAGAGTTCAGTTGACCTTGCTTGGGTCGTGATACATGAGCCACACCAAAGCCGTTTACAGGCTATGCAGTGCCGTCCCTTCCTTTGAATGGCTGCCAGCAGGGGGATTTGATCCCATGGAGAGAAATAGCCGCATTTGAAAGCTTAGCATGGTCCTTTAGGACAGGGGATACCATCATTTAGGATTTAGCCAGTAGGTGGTCTTAGATTAATAGATTAGTAGATCATACATTGTGGTGGGCTAATAGCTCTATTATTATGCTTTAGGCTCATGTTTGGTTCTATAAAACCCCAGCAGCAACTAATGAATTCCTTCACTTTTAGGTGGTATCTTGTGCAAGGTAATTTTCCTGCATTTCTAGTGCCAGTTTTGAAAAATAGCCTCGTATCGATGCCTTGAGCTTGTTTGTGCAGTTGGTTGAAATTCCCATCCCTCTTACCTACGGGTTTAATCCAGATAAAGCAAACAAACCAAATAAGATAAGGTGCGGTAAACAAGAGTGCGGCATATGATTGAACAGGTTGACTCGTTGTTATCCAACCATGGCGAGGCAGCCAGCTGTTCTCCCTCTTTGTTCTATGGGGATCTCGACGGCCATCGGGCTCCAAATTGCACTATCGCCCATCTTGAAGCATATGGTGCGTTCGCACAGTACAGTTAAGCATGTGGCAAGAGTGAAAACCTGGGGAATTTTAATTGCTCTGAGAGTGCCCTCATACCGGTCAGCTTGCAGGAAAATGGAGATGGATGTTGTTATTGCAAAGAGGTGCAGGCATAGAGAGAGAAGACCCCCCGTAGGGTGGGCCCCAGCTGGGCCTTCGCCATCTTTCCCTACCCCTCCTTCTGACAGATGAGTCACTGCCGGAAAGTGAAAAGAGAGAGAGATGCAAAAGGGGAAAAAAAATAAATGGGGAAAAAGCAGAGAGTTACGAAAACAGGGCTAGTAGGATTGAAATAGAACGCAAGAGAGCACGCGTGGAGCCGCTCTTTCAAGATGGCTCTCAGGAGAAAAGAAAACATCTTCAAGGACATTGATTTGATTTTTTTTTTTTTTCCCTCCCTGCCTTGCGTAGCTTTAGTTTGTTAAAAGGAGTGGATTCTGTTGAAGCGGCTCTCGTGGGATTCACCTGTACTGTGTTGTGCTGGCTACTTATTATTCCACAGCTCTTCAGGCTTATTTATCCAGGTTCGCTCTGGCTGAGGTGTTGAATTGTGTGAAAGCCTTTCCTGATTGTATATCCTCCCAGGTTTTCTTTGTTGTCACATGAGCGGATGGTATTTTATTGTGCTCAAAAATTGAGAGAATGCTCTTTGGTTGCTTAAATCTTTTTTGAAACAGGAAATATTGTCAGCGGTAATGTTGCGATTCACGTACAAATCTTTCTGAGCTGGTTCTTTGTGATGATTCACGGCAAACAAAACTGTGAAGAGGATGGCAAGTTGGAACCTAAATAATGCAAGATTTGAGACACATTCAAAACTATAGTCATACAAACAGCAGCATATTTACTTCACTGAAAAGAATCAATTAATAGCAAAATATGTGAATCATTTGCTTTTATCTAGTTCATAATCAACAAACTCTCTGAACTTTTCAATGCTAATGGTCAACATCACAATAGTTTTGTGGACCTTTCTAACTTTGAGTTGTAGAGAGAAGTTGAAAAATAAGGAACATTGTTTCAAAGGTTTTGAATGCAAACTTCTTTTTTTCAGTTAGAGTAACATGCACTGGTCACAGTAACACTGGGAATCTATATACTGAAAAATAGATAAATATATAGATAAATTAGAGCTGCAACTAACGATTATTTTTTCTGTCGACTAATCTAACGATTATTTTTCAGATTAGTCGAGTATTCTAACGATTATTTTTAATACGTTTTTTTAATGAATCTAGGGATCTTTTTTTACATGAGAAGTTAGAACTAATTTAGCAGTTCATTGAGGTGTAGAAACAGTGGGACACGCCATTATGTAATAATACAATTTGATTTTGATTAAAAATAAGCCACTTATGTGTGCTCGTCCAGTGGAAGACATTTGAACTTTAACATGAAGAGTGTCAAAGACTTTCAGTCTTAAAGGAACTCTGATAGTGTTCAAGCCATTGAACAAACGTCTCCTGAACCATGTATTTTTCCTCTTGCGCTGTCTGTAATGCAGGAAGTCTTGTGATTGGAAAATGCAAACGCTGGTTTGTGTTAAGCAGGCGAACGGTCGGCGCACGGGGGCCGGGTATCTGGAGCGAAAGAGAATGTCCGCGCACATCTAAATAAACTTCTTTGAAATGCAAAACTGATTTTCGTTCGCTCCAAATTTTTTCTTATTTGCAAAAATTTGGCAGAGATCCAATTCCATAGGTGGGACGCCATTCCGGTTCTGCAAAGGGAACAAAGGACCGTTTTATTTGGCATCTGTTTAAAGTATTCCCATACTTTTGATAATCGTGGTCTAGGTTTTTGTGATAGAATGGAACTTTCTCCGTTCCCAGGAGCAGAAGCCGCCATTACGCCAGATGAATGTAAACAGTGTGACGTAATTTTCGTAGACGACGTAAACGATGACGTTCACGCGTCGTTGAAGCACTAAGATAAATAATTTTGATTCTAAGTTGCTTTTAATATACGCATTTTCATTTGAAAACAATGACGTGAAAGGTTTTGTGCACTAAAAAAATGCTGGGTTAAAAAGAACCCAAGTTCGATTGAAAATGAACAAACATAGCGGTTGGGTTAAATGTTTGCCCAACCTGCTGGGTTATTTTATTTAACTCATCTATTTTAAAAAAATAAAAAAAAAATACTGTATTGCTTGCTTAAAATTAACCCAAAATATGTTGGAAATGAACATCTATTAATATTTTTAATTAACTTTAATTAATGAGTTTATTGAATAATAATTAAACAATAAACATCTGTGATGTAAATGCAAGAGGTTGGGTTAAATGTTTGTCCGACGTGTTTTATTTAACCCAACTATTATTTAAAATTACTATATGGCTGACTCAAAATGAAATTGAAATAGGTTGGAAATGAAAAAGAATCAAAAACATAATACTAGAGGGAAAATAACAAAACAAAACTAATCAAAAGTTTGTTTGTTGCCTCTAGTATTATGTTTTTGATTCTTTTTCATTTCCAACCTATTTCAAACACGTTGGACAAACATTTAACCCAACCTCTGGGTATGTCCATTGTCAACCCAGCATTTTTTTAGTGTGCATCATTGAAACATCGTTAACCAGTACACTAAACTGAATCAAACTTCTCAGCCTTAATTGTGAGAGTCATAGTAGCTTTGTAGTGGCTTAATACATAAGTGTATTATCTTCACACTGCCACACACTTCCACTCACTTCTGCTGAAAGAGTAACATCCGTCCTTTTGGTTTGAAAAGCAGAAGCTTGTTCCCCTTGATAGGCATGAAATGTTCCCTTGTGCCACCCCACCACAAAATATTTTGACAGGTTGAGAACTCAGCAGAGTGATAAGACTGTGCTAAATGGCTCTGGAAGCATTCTGTTATCGCCTGGTGTATTGATTAGTGTCTAGCATTGTGCTGCTCACTGTGAAAGAGCGGCTCACTTTTTTTCTTTCTTCCTTTTTTTTTTTGTCAGTGTATGAGACATCGACAGACAGATAAGACTATTGATCCATCTAAAAACAGTTATTGCACCCAGTATTACCCAGTCTTTATGTGACTAATAGCTTTATCGCTTGCTCCTTGAAGCGCAGATATGACAAGACAATAATACAAGTGAAGATATCTTCCTGCTGCATGCTGGGCTATTTAAAACGATGCATCAAACACGCTGAGATCGTGCTTATATGTTTTTTGTTTGGTTATTCAGCTGTTTTTGTTGCAAGTTATTTTATAACTTAGATATTACATTGACGGAGCGAAGTGTCTTTTGTGATGTAATCGTGTTATGATTTTGATATGCAATTATGCACAATTATCAGCATGGCAGTCATGTCAACTCATTTTCAATTTTGTAATATCCAATGGTGTGTGTTTGGCATGGGTGACACTGAGAATTTTATTCCGTTCAAAAGAATTCCTGGTCTGTTCGATGACTAAATATAGCCGGACCTAAAAGCAATCTCAGTGGGCAGCAGAGGTGAATGATGTCATGGCATTGAGGGCTGGTGTCTGGGTCGGGAGTCTGGCAGAGGAGTTCTCATCAAGCCGCAGTCTCCCTTCTGATTGCTCTTTGTGATCAGATATAATGGAGAAGCCGACATCTGCTGCATATAAATGCAGTCCCTGTGTTTCCCTGGCTGTGTTGATCCCAGATCAGAGCAGAGTGATTGCACGATCACTGTAAGATCACAGGAAAATATCAGCTGCTGGTAGAATATAGACCAAAATCCTCACTGACTTCTGTAAACCTCTGAAGTTAAAGGGGAGGTTTCGCCAAACTGCATAATAACTGTTTCCAAGCAAGTTTCCCAAACTCATCATCTGCCATTGGTTGATCAAACGGATAGCCCCGCCCCAAACTCACACCGTCGGTTGAGCCAGTGTTCCCAGGCCGAGATGTTCAAACAGACACTTTTCAGGGGAATCAACCTACAAATGCTTGACTTGTGACTTTGCTTAACCTGTAGTTGTCTCTGCAGTTAAACTGAGACATTTATTCATTTGGCAGACGCTTTTATCCAAAGCGACTTACAAGGGGAGCAATTAGGGGTTAGGTGCCTTAGTCATGGTATCGAAGGTGGAGAGAGTGCTGTTCATTCACAATCCCCACCGGCATGGGAATCGAACCAGCAACCTTCAGGTTACAAGCCCGAATCCCTCACCATTAGGCCACGACTACCTGAATAGACGAAAGAAAAATTTTAACAATTGAACAAAAATATTCCTCACTGTCACATCACAGGGAAATGCTCATGCATGTACAAGTTTAATAAAACAAAACTGTTTCCATTTACAGTCTACAAAGACAAATCGCATCTAATCTTTAATGCGAAATTCGTTTGACTAAGTAAGCGTGTTAAACGTGTCAAAAAAGAATGGGACTATATAAGGTCTATTTATCCACTGATGACCGCAAGATGAATTTTAGCATGGTCTTCCTCAGCGGTCTCACATCGAGTTCTGCACAGCCACGCTGGGTTATTAAAACAGCGTTTTCCGTAACAGGCAGAGGAGTCTTTATCTCACATGGAGCCCGGCTCCATCTCACAGGACAGGAAGTCATTTCCAGGAACATTTGATTACACCGGGCTGCCAAGACTCACAAAGCAAGACGCCACTTCCCCCCAGAAAGCATCCTCACCCACACTGAGTCATAGAGCTGGATCGTGTGTGTGGAGCTGTAGCGTAGACCGCACTGAGGTGTATTAAAATGATTAATGGTTGTGCAATCCTCTGCGGACTTATTTTTTGAAATGTATATTTTAGAAGCGAGAATGTGTGTTTGAAGTGAGATGCAAATGAGCAGCTCAATCTAAATATATCCATAGCAATGTATGCGTTCTATGCCACTCAATCTATGATACTTTGGACTTTTGTGCATTCTCAGGTTTTGTCTTGGGTTAGGATACTATATATTATTACTTTTTTTACATTTTTTTTTTTTTTTTTTTTTTTTTTAATTCGATTGTCATTTGCACGTGCTTCGTGGGATTGTTGTTTTGGAGTCCCTCACTAAAGACCTTAAGTACACATTCTTGTCCAATTTTCAAATATTTTTTTGCTCCAAATCAAACTTTGTAGTGTAACTGATCGGTTGAGTTCATAGCTTATAATGCTTACACAAAGACTTTTTAAAAACTCCCTATGGGAAAAATTCATTTTCGGAACCAGTGCACCTGAAAAAGTGGGTGGACACTATTACCTAAAAGACCAATTCTATCTCTTGTCTCTCTTTGCACAATCTGCTAATCATACAGTCCAAATCCTCTCGTCTTTTTCAGCTTCTCTAGTAATGTGCACACCCTTGTTGTTTACACTTATCCAATTTCATATGGCTCATTTGAATATTTGCTTGTTTATAAGTTGTGCTATCCTGTCCCAAACACAGTGCTTCCTCTCCAGAGAGGCTAATGAGCTAGTGAACACTCAGCGAACTTTCTGCATTGGTGAGGAAACAAGGATTCAAGTCTCTGGTTTGATTAGCTGCAGAAGCTGTATAACTAGTGCAAGATTGAAATAAGTAAACAGGGTTGCTTTGAGTGAAATGGATCCCTGAACATACTCCCTTTCTATAGTGTTGACTGACTGAGAATGCTATATAGCATATACCGCTGTAAAGTATTCACCGCTTTGATCGTGTTCAGTGGGTATTTCGATTGCAGATGCCATTGTGTAAAGCACGGGATGGTTGAGATCAGTATTGAAAATACAGCCTATATTGTGCATTTGTGTAACTGAATCAAATTGTCAGTGTGATATATATTAAGGCTGTCAATTAATTAAAAAAACACACTTTTTCTGTAATTAATCACAATTAATCTCATCTAACACATATATTTTTATGTTGTAATGCATATTTTCACATTTAATCTATAAATTAATGTAGAAACAATTGAAATATTTAAATGTTTTTACAAAGTGCTATGAATGAAGGCCAGTATCACAAATACTAATACTTTTTTTTTTTTTTTTTTTTTTTCTCAATTTCTGGGGATGAAATGAGTAATTATAGCCATTCAACATTACAGTATCTTCACATAAAACCAGGGTAATAAATGTCACATTTCTGACATTTATCTCTTTTTTGAATGGGAGCATTTAGATTATTTTGGTCATTAATTTTCACATTTAGAAAATGACTAGTTAAAACATTTGGTATAAATATTTTTATGTGAGGATCGATCATCTTGATAAAACATCAATATAGCATATACCTCACTTCTTAGTCATTGAGACAAACATTTAAATCGGTTCAATCATTAAATGTCAAATTTTTACTATATTAGATATGATTTTCTAGAAATGAAAAAAACATTCTGTATTTTTAAGCCTGTAGTTGATTTTGAAATCAACACCCACATTAATCTGTCTGACCAATGTCTTGCTCTGTTACTAATTTTAGTGGATACTGATGGTGATCAGTGGATGTAACGGTCAAGCCCATTTTGGAGCTCAGGTGAACTTTTGAGGTCGTCTATTTGTAAATGCTGACGTGAGTAACTGATTGTTTGAGCAAATGATACAAAACATTGTATGGGATGTTAGTTATAGTTTTCAGTATATAATCACATAGACATTATGGTGACTTAAGGCTATATTTCAATGCCAGTAAGCGCTATGAAAGTTCATTTAACAGGTAAATTCGTATAAAAACAGATGCTTACGTGCTACAAGTGGGACTTGTGTTATGAAAAATAGATTACACATTTTTCTAATCACCTCAGCAGTATGTTTCTCGAAAGTCTAGAGCGTTTGTTCAGCAGTCTATGTCTTTACTCATGAGCCGATGCATTCACGCCTGACCAGACATGCTGATCCTCAACATCTCAGTGTGTCACTATACAAGCGGCCTTTGCACTCGCTGCAGGCTCTGAGCTAAAGACTTCTAATATGACTCAAATGGATACAGAAAAGTACTTAGAGAGAGAGAGGAGATTGTTAAGAAGCACATTTACATAGAGGAATTGATGCAGCTTCAGCAAAGGCTGGAGTTCATTTGTAGGTGGGCCTGGGGAGAAGTGATCATAGTTGACAACACTTAGTTGCATCTCAGAATTAGGTCACCCTGGCTTCTCTCAATCTTTCTCTGTCTCTCTCTTTCTCTCTCTTGCTTTTCTTCCCAGTCATGCATGATGGGCTATTCTCATCAGCCTTTGTTTAATATCGCTTCGAAATTAATTTGGGCTCATTAATGTGACTCTTTGCTGTGAAGACACTGATATAGTCAGTAATGTGGCTAATAAACATAAAACGATTTGCTCCAGAAGTCTGTTTCAGCAAGCATGAAAGGATATAAATATGGAAAAGGAGAAAAAATCGGAAATGAACAATATTAGTATTGCAAGTGATGTTATATTTTTATGAAAGGGATTGGTCACCCTCAAACCATAGGTGTATATGACTATCTTCTTTCAGACAAACACAATTGGAGTTATATTAAAAAATAAGAAAATCTTCCAAGTTTTATGATGGGAATGAATGGCGCTCACGATTTTGAAGCCCAAAAAAGCGCATCCATCCATCATAAAAGTAATCCACATGACTCCAGTGTGGTTAATAAAGGCCTTCTGAAGTGAAACAATGAGTTTTTGTAAGAAAAATATCCATATTATATATAAAAAATATCCAAAATGATGGATGGATGCACTTTTTTAGGACTGAACATCATGAGCGCCATTCACTACCATTATACAGATTGGAAGAGCCAGGACGTTTTTTTAATATAACTCCGCTTGTGTTCGTCTGAAAGAAGACAGTCATATACACCTAGGATGGCTTGAGGGTGAGTAAATCATGGGATAGTTTTCATTTTTGGGCCAACTATCCCTACAGTATGTATCTACCATTCCATGCATTTAATGTTTTTATTAATTATATAAGTTGTGGTTATTATGTTTCCCCTAATATCATTTGGTGACACTTTATTTTACAGTGTCTTTTTTACACGTTACATGTAGTTACTATATTATCAATTATTTATTACGCTTAATGACATGCAACTAACACTAAACCAAACCCTAACCCGATAGTAAGTAGCCTGTATGTTGTATTACACTGTAACAATTACACATTAAAATAAAGTGTAACCTGTTCTTGTATTCTAAAAACAAGTGCTTTATTTTGAAAAAAATCTGATTCTGAAATATGACTGGACGAGCCAGTCTGTTATGCTAATGAATGCACAACTTTGAATTCTAAATTAATGCAACCATAAACGACCTTCAGTTACTAATGTCCTGTAATGTATGGTTACTAATTATGATTATATGACTGACCACTAGAATTTTTATTCTGATTATTATTGTTAATAACTTCAACTTACAGTGAACAATGGTGTCTTTTATCATTTTATCGTATTGCTTTTGCTGCCATTTAATAGCAGAATAATAATTATAATAATAATTGATAACTTTAGTGATCTTTCAATTGTTCAGAGGGTTCTGGTTAAAGAATGACTATTATCTGTAATGAACTCACTGAAGCATGCAGCCACGAGTGACTTTTATTCAATATTGCCGTTAAAATGCCCCAATTGTCACTCCTCCAAAAGCTGTGACAAGAACCATTGAATTTATTTAGCAAAATATTTCAGAAAAAGAAAAAAAAAAGACAAAGAAGGGACAGTTATTGGTATGCAGAGACCAGGTCTGCGATGATGTGCTGTCCCCTGATGTGCACTGGCTCCCCTCAGCGCCTGTAGTTTGACCTTGAAGATATCATTTGGCCCAACACTAGCCTCCTCAGATGAGGAACTAGCGCTCTGTGACCACTAGTTAATGAGTTCTATTCAGCTGCTGTACACACTTCTAGCGTCGTCAGAAGATTGAGCCGAACCGAGCACAACCGTACCCTCGACCAGACGCTAATCAGGCCAGGCTACCGCCGCCACTTCCCCTCACAGACGTGTCACACACGTGCCCAGGCGGATTAACAGGAAGATGAGAGAATGCGTCCACACTGAGAGAGAGAGAGAGAGAGAGAGAGAGAGAGAGTTATTAGGAGGCTTTTACCATCCAAAGTAACAGCTGGTATCATTTGCATAATACCCATCATTTTACTAGGCTTCTTGTCAAATCATGATGAAAAAAAAAAGAATACAAAAACTAGTTCATTAGTGCTTCCAAGAACAGATTTTATCCAGTATTTACAAGAATCCATGAAGAATTTCTGTACCTAAGCATATGTAGTAATATTTCATGCTATTATGTGTCAGATTCATAAATGCTTTAATTATTTATTGTTTTAAGATATTCATATATGACATAATTTATAATCTAAATACAGATTTCAGCAAGCCTTAACCTTAAGTATTAAATGCACATTAATGGGGAAACCTCATTAGTGTCATTAGTTGCTCTTAAAGTGATTGGACTTATGCTAAATATAAATATTTTTGACAAAATTCAAAGAATCTCTTACATTCATGTTGGCTTATATTGCAAACAGAGCATCTCACCTGAGCTGCATTTTGCATGTAGACATTGCATGCAGGTTTTATGTGAAGAAGTTATTCTCTCCATTTGTATCCCATCAGCCCTTGGCTATTTGTGGTTACGTGTTGTGGAAGGTTCTCAATGAAACTGGCTTCTTGAAGGGAAACCGCAGCAGATTTGCTTATTAAATTAGCCCATCTCTGCTTGACTGCATCATAGCTGGGAGGTAGAGGGCTGCTGGGACCACGTAAAACCTGGATTGGACCCTCATAGCAACAAGAAATGCCTCCCTTCCCTTGCCTCCATTAGACCCAGGTATTCCAGTGTATTTTAGCCACTATAAATAAAAGAAGAATGTCAAGTCAGCACCATTAGACTGTAGGTTAGAATCGTGTAATTGCATCAAGACATGGTAAAAACAAAACATCTTGTAGAGGACCCGCATTTTCCCTATGCCACAGCTTAAGGTCAGAGCTGCATTATCTCAGCTGCATTTATCTTTGTCGTCCGACATTGTGAGCTACAAAACCATCATGATGTATGGTGCCTTTCAGGGGTGGATATTTATTGCTGCTGCTGGTTTCAAGCCAGCCAACTTAAGGTTTTTGAATCAGATTACCACATTGTTTAAGGTAATATGGCTTCTGGTTAGCTAGACGTTAAGGGGCTCTTAGGTAGCTTACACACTAGAGTGCAATGACAGTTTCGATAAGATTGATGCATCACAAGAAGAAAATAGAATAGAAGAAAAATGAAGTAACACTTCAGACATTCAGTCGACAATAAGCAAGTTTACACCTACATGTCAACCAGTTCTCAGAGTATTAGTAGAGAGTGTCCGTTTAATATCTGTCGACACTTTATTGCGATGATCCCCCATGCAACCAAAAGTTGTGGTAACAGGTTTCAAAGAGGTTGGTCCTGATATAAATTTCTCTGTATTTTTGTTTTATTTCAGGCACATCCTCAAAACGATCGATTTGAATGTCGTTAAGTGAAAAATGAAAATGGACCAAACACCCGTCCCTGTGGGATACCATGTATTAAGTTGTTTCAGCAATGAGCCCAGTCAGTTTAATGCCAGTTAAAACCCTGAAACCCCCAATTATTTTTTCCCAAAAGCCCAGCAGTCAACCCTCTCCATGTCGATTCGCTTGTGAAAAAAGCACTGGCACTCTAGGCATTACGAAACAATACATAATGCTGCCTACTGGTGGGTCTTTAGTCTTTTTAATTTATTTTGGATGCTGTTGTTGAATATCTGCGGTGCCTTGTAATGAAATACCCGCTGTGCAATTTTGCAAGTGTGTCAAGCAGAGCATGACCAGATATGCAAATTTAATACAGAAGTGGCAACGTGGAATTTTGAGTATTTTTCACATCTGGGGGCTGTTAAAAGCAGTTTTGAAATCAATGAATACATAATAAAGAGGTGTCCACACTAGATTGAAATCCCAGTTTGTTGGCTATAAAAACTAGTTTGTTGTCTCGAGCTTGTCTCTTTTTCACAGAGTGGCCTCACACAGCATGCGGTGTAATGGTATAACAAATTGCAGATGAGGAATGGAAATTCGAACGGATGAGTTCCCGTCTGATGGTGTCTCGGTCTCGCTCTCCCTTTCTGTCTGGCTCCTCACAGAGAGAGAAATGGTCATGTGACCAGCACCCCACCAGCCAATCTATCTCAACATATCAAGGTCAGATCCATTTTTCTTGGAGCAAGCACCCCTACGGCGCTAGCACATAAATTCGCCCACCTTCGTTTTTGTTTACCCTTGTTTTACCAAAAAGAAGCTTTCAGAATGGTAAAAATATGCCATCTAGAAATTTCCTTCACCTGTTTATCGTTCCAAAATATTCACACCTAGTGGACGACAATGATAACATTGAGTCATAAGAGATGCTCTTCCTGTTACTAAAAATACAAACGCTGAGCTCAATGCTTGAGCAAGCAGACACGCCGGTGCACACATCAGCTCAAAAACGTACGCCACTACCATAGAGACTCACAATAACGACTTTGATGAGGATGCAAAACTCGGTGCATGTTGTACATCATTGTCCGTGGAGAAACTAGGTATCATTAGAAAGTGCATCAGCAGTGATTCTCAGGTCAGCTTGACACAGAAGCAGGTGGTTGATGACTCAGGCAAACTGGCTTCTGTTTATTCAAAACCTGAGTCCAGCATCCACCGGCTCCCTCGTGGCTCAAATGTGATTGATGACACTAATTACCGTGTCACTGCTCATTTCAAAACCTTGATCTCTGAGCATGCGGCTTTGGCTCGTCTCCTGTATACACACACCTTTAGCCAGGGTCCATGTCACCCGCCTCTCCTCTCTAATGTTTGCTACCCGTGCTCTGCAGGCCTCCGATCCTCAACCGTCACCATCGTTCCGAGCTGACTGGCTCCCTCCTCTCTTTCCCCAATACTTTAATTGGAGATTATTAGGCTGGATTTGCATGAGCTTACATGGCCTGCATTTTTCTCTCTCGTCATTGTATAACGGCTTCAGATCTCAAATCCACTGGTTTAGGGAAATAAGCACTGAGTGAGCTGCAGAGTTTTGCAGGAATTATGGTACGTAACAGTGGAGAGCATGTTTTGAGTTTCGTCTCATATAGTCTCAGCCAAATTGCAGACAAAAAAAAAAAAAAAAATGATGAGCTTTTTCAAAAGTTTTTTGGTATGGATATACTAGTGTATACATTCATTTGGTAACACTTTATTTTGATGGTCCCCTTTAGAAATTCTACTAACTAGAAGTAACTTTGCAACTGTATGTGTTACCAGTCACTGGAGTATTAGTAGACTTGTGATGGTCCCACAAACAGACATTCTACTGACTATAAAAAGATGTCCCTTTAAGACAAGTCATTTCACTCGGTGGCCATTTTTGAGTGCAGCTCCTGTCTCTTTGAATGGGGAAACATCAAATTCTCCAGAGCTGTTCACCAAGCTGTCAATAAAATGTCATATTTGAAATAACCAAAGACATCTGACAACAACTGTCTGATGAATTTTGTGCTCGAATCGTTATAAAAAAATGTCGTTTTTCAGGCTGGATCAAGCTAATGCCCACAGGCAGTCCTCATTTCTCCGCCATGTATTTTTCACTTCGTGAGAACATGATGTGTGGGGTGAGACAGCTTGGGTTGTCGGGTATAGCGACAGGGGGCGGGTTTTGCGAAAGGTCAATTGGTGTTTGGCTCTTATTTAGAATGCGGGACTTATTCCGCCATATTGTGTGTTGCACTTTCTCCCATTCATAAAAATACCAGTGCACCATCTTTCTATATATGAAGTTTTTGCTATAAGTAACTTTGCAACTACATTTCAACTTATTCTACTAACCCTAAGCCTAACCTAACAGTCTACTAATACACTAATGAGAGTTAGTGTTTATATATATATATATATATATATATATATTCTAAATAAATTTATTTAATTTAATTTAATTTAAATTTAAATTTATTCTAAATATATATATATATATATATATATATATATTTTTTTTTTTTTATTATTATATATATATATATATAATAAATATATATACACATATATATATATGTATATATATATTTATTATATATATAAGAACATGAATGCAAAGAGTAGGCTACATTACTTTATTATGGACACTTTTATATGTATTTGACCCAGTATCAAAACAACAGGGAATTCTTTACAATTGTCATTCAGGTAAAATTCTGCTCACAAAGTGTTCACATGTTCTTGTAGTTTCTTTAATGTTGTCTTTGCAACCTTTCCCAGCGACTGCTGTGCCATTATGAGAACAGTATCATTGATTTCAGATTCAACCCCCATCCCACCCTCAACAAAAGTCTTTTTCTGCAGGAGCAATGCTTAAGTGAGCACTGTCACACTACTCTCCCACAAGTCTGATGAAACTGTTGAATTAGAGGTGATTCAGTGGTGCGAAATACCACATGGCTTATCTGCACACAAACACACGCACAGTCAAACACAAACCCACTCACTGTCAGGTTGTGGCATGGAACAGGTTGCCATGTGGTGAACTGTTGACCTCATAGCTGGAGCCAGTGGACCTGAGGTGAAGACTTTGTCCGGGGTGGCCTTGTCTCACGCTGGGATGCTGACATATAGTATAGTCACTGCCCATTTTCATGTGAATCTGCAAGAGGTCCTGTGGCTGAAATTTATATGCTGTGCATGTAAACAAACCACCTTAAACATTATGATTTGTGTTATAGATAGATCTCTTTGTTATAGGTTTGGTTGTCTTTACAATAGTAGTTTGCTTTAAAATAAGGTCAGCCTTACAATTGGGAAATGAGTTTATAAATATTATAAATACTGGCTGTGAACAAGCGTAATATCTGAAGAAAATGTGTTAGGAAAAAAAGTTGGATATTGCTCATTTAAAACTCCTTTGGCAGTTGGATTTTTATTTGGTGGTTTTCAAAGCAAACCAAGTCATGGAAGAACCATAACCAAGAGGAAAATATAAAACATTTGTTGAATCTTTCTCCTCGCCACTATCAACTTTAGCTGTTCACTAAGGAAAATTATTGTATTTATATTTTACGAATAATTTAGAATAATTTTCTTTTAGTATTTTAAGTCATTTGCTTTGGCCTTAGTACAACAACAATTAAAAAGTAACTTTTTTCTATAAAAATCACTCTTAAATGCGTCACACAGTATAAATGGGTCGTCACAAATGAAAATATACTGCTCTTAACAGTATACTTGCCAGAGGGTCATGATATTAGGGAGTCTTTGGCATAAACTCATTCAAAAAACCCATGCGCTGGTTCTGGGGGTTTTAAACTGAGAGTTTGAAAGGGGGTCCATGGAAACATTTAGGCAAAAAAAGAAAAGAAAAAAAGCTGCATGTGTAAAAATGCAAAAATAAATGATAGAATAAATAAATAAATACAATTTTGATTAAATAAATAATACATATTTTTAAATTAACTTAAAGTAACTTTTTTTAAAATTATAAAAATAAAAGAAGATGGTGTCCCGAGACTATAATACACCTCTCAAGGGCCCAGAGCTCTAATATATTATATATATATAATTTTTATTTTATAATTTTATTTTTTTGTTTAAAAAAATTCCTGTCAGGCGCTGCTGTACATGAACAATTCAGAAGACAAATCTCTTACATAATCAACAGAATCTAACCCTATCCAACATAGGTCTGCTTAGAAATTGAGATCATGCAACTGGAGTTTTAGTGGTATGTATAAGGAATTGCATAAATAATAGCATCAGTGTAGTGTCTAAAGTTATTATTTTATTGTATATGGTAATTTTACAAAGACAAAACCCCCAGCAGTCTTCAACTTTTTATGATAGTGATAACTCGAGCGGTGTAAGATATTCCCATAGTAGTTATGTCAAACAGTGCAGACTAGCAGGAAGGAGTTTACCTCTCATGGGAGCCTGTGCACAGGAATCGACGCAAATGCCTAATATAGTCACTTATTTAGCAATGTTATATCCACAAATTTCTCTCTGATGTTAGATGACGTTAATTAACAGAATTAGCATAGCTTGGATCTGCGAGCGCGTTCGTTTGAGCTTACAGCATGCTGTTTGCTCTCTCAGGCAATGTGTTTTGTGGCCTGTGTTTATGGAGCTTTGAGGTAATGTGTGGATGTATTCAGCTCTTTAATGATGGTTGGAATATAACATGACACACTCATCCATTAGCCGCGGCGTGTAGCCGCGATGTTCCTCGCTGCATGCTGATTAGTCCCACACAGCCCGGTCCTGAGATAACACCCAAATTAAGATCCACATGTAAATTGCATTAGCTAATAAATGAATGCTTGATGAATGCTAGCTTGGCGCGAGAAAGAGTTTCAAGGTTATGCATTTTTTTTGTTTTTTTTTCCCAGGTAGAAGAGACTCTGTGACTCCCTGTGCATTAACAAATGATTGTTTACCGGTTACCCAGGCTAATTAACGATAAAGGATTAAGATGTTCCCTGCTGCATGTTCGCGGTTGGCTTACGTGCGCGTGGCGAGAACCGTCGTGTTTCCCGCGGCACTGCAAACACCGGCTCTAGGCGGTCACAGACGGGGAGTTGTTTCTGCTGGAAGGTCAGATCATGTGACGCGTCCCCGCGGAGACAGAAGCGCGAGCATTGGTCCCCGGGCAGAAAATGACAGCTCTGACAGCAGTGGCCCACTGGAACACGAGAGTTTGGTTTCATCAGTAAACAAATCACAGCCGCTCTTGTCAGAGCTACAGACACACTTTTGACATCTCTTGGTGACATCAGTCCAAAAAGCTAAGGACACTGTCACGGATCATGTAGAGTATTCGTGAAATGCGAGATAATGGGCTTGGATCGGCGACAGACTTGCAGTTCGTGCAAATATGCCCTGTGTGCCCTCAACCAAACAGTTGGAAAGCGAATTGATGCCGGATTGCAAAATCTCAGGGGTAACGTGATTTGAGTCTTGCATCTGTCCACATGGTTGCCTGCTTTCCTCAGGCGGGGCAGGAGCTGGCAGAGTGGGCTAGACTGGGTGGGCAGAGGAAGTTGGTTTGGGATGGAGGGGATTGGCTTTTATTCCCTTCAGGACTTCTACTGCTGGCTCGGGAACGCTTGATACTCGCGGATGCCATCGTTTCGTTTCAGAAGCCGATTAGCAATAGGAAGAAAAAAGGCAGAGTTTGAATTTCCATAGATCATGTTACTGGCTCGGTCATAGACTCACGCCACGGAGCAGCTTGTGTTACAGACCGAGTCCTGACCACAATCACACAGCAGTTATTTTTTTCTCATCTCATCATGCTTGCCAAAATATGATAGTGCTCTTGAGTTCTTAGTATATTGTATTTATTGGCAAGCATCTTGATTTTTACAGCAGTTTGTGCAACAGACAATGAGTGATACTTCAAGCTGTATGACTTATTTTTCTAAGATTTTTGCTGGTAAACGATAAAATAGACAAAACAGAAATCAATTTAAAGCACTTGCGTATTTAAAGAAACAGGCGACAGAACTGCAGCTCTGGTTTATAATGTACAGAATGTTTTCATCCATTGGCGTGGACGCTAATGTAGTTATCGTTACAGTTACTGTTCTTGGTGTGAGAACAATAACTATAAGGTTTTAATAATTGTTCTAATTGCAAGAGAATATGGAAGTCCAAACCTTCAATAATACAGAGAGATGATATTATTTGAATATCTTTCAGAACCATTTTCCCAGCTGATGAACTATAAAACAGCCAATCAGAATCAGTTTGATTTTTTTTACAGCTCCAGCATTTAAAGTGGCTGCAGCAGGGGACATGGTGGTGGAAAAAAAATTTTTAGACAGGCGGAAAAATAGTAAGTCAGTGCTTTGGTGTCCTCCAAGAAACTTTGCATTCGCTCGCAAAATGTTTGCGTTTGCCCGAGAAACTTTGCGTTCTCTTGCAAAGAAAACACGCAAGTTTTGCGAGCGAACGCAGTTCAAGTTTCTCGGGGAACACAAAATATTTGCGAGAGAACGCAAAAGCATTGTCAAATATCTCTTTAGGGGCTAAAACAAAACAATTAGCAAGTCCATAGCCGTGCTCTGCCAATCACCCACAAGCATTTTGCAAGGGCGCTATTTTTCCTCAAAATCTAGTTCTAATCTAATTCTTAAATAAAAAAATGATTCAAAATAAATAAAGCCAGTTAAGTATGTGGATTGATGTCATGCTCAAACTAAATACTGGTTATTAACAGAACGTCTCACGGTAATTTAATCTCTCACTTTCAAAGTCTTAAATGTTTAAAAGCCTTAAATATTTAATAACGAATATGTACACATTAATTATATGGATAGACTTTGCAGCTGTAATATGTACTCTGTTGAGGAAAAATTCACAATTCTCTTTGATACTGTGTAAACAGAGCATGTGAGAGTGTTGGGATATCTGTGGTAAAGTCTTACTCACTCAACACCTGAGTAATGGTGACTGGCTTTGCTTCACCGGAACAGGATTAAGCAACAGGTTACAAAAGGAACAGCCGGGTCAAAGTACTGGCACGGCTGAAGGAACCAGACCCAACAACGCCCACCCTTAAGACCCATGGCGCATAATGTGTACCTGATTGCAGAATTAATTCCACACCAAACACTCCCCTAAACCTCATCCACCCTCACATTAAACCGTCTGTGGGTGTCGCCAGTTCACTGAAGCGATTTAGAAAATGGATATAGTAATAATGAACAAGAAACCTTTGTCCGATCCAGTGGGAATCAATTTGCACCGGAACTAAGTCTCTCTTGGACACACATAAAAGTGCTCTTTAAATCAGCACAGCAACTCAGATTAGCACATACTAGCTACCCAGTTTTTTTTTTTTTTTTTTCTGAAAAGTCTGCGGTAATTTATCTTACATACCTAAAGGGATAGTTTTCCCAAACGTTCAATCATTATTTACTCACGCTCATGTCATTCCAAACCTGTATAACCTTCTTTCTTCTGTGAAAAATTAAAGATATTTTACCAACAATATCCTAAAGGTTTTTAACAACATTAAATTTGAGTAAACAATGACAAAATGTTCATTTTTTGGTGAACTATGCAACAAATGTTTAAAAAAAAACAAAAAAAAAACATTTTATAAAGTTGTGAGCACATTCACTGGCTAAGGACGGGCAATGTGGACTTAAAACTATACAATATTTCCTGGTATTTATAGTGATAACGATATCAATGACAATATAAATATTACACCATTCACCACCATGTGATAGCTGCACGCGCTCATGAGAGCCTCAGAAACGCAAACATTGACCTAACGTAGTCATCATCAAATATGCACCTATAATATACCAATTGCAAAAAAAAAAAAAAAAATCCTGAAATCCAAACACCAGCCCTTGCAGAAATAGAAAAGTTTTTAGCATTTATGCTTTTCTCTTGTAAAAGAGCAGATAAAGTGTTTAAATGGTGTCTGAAAAACAACGCAATAATAATTCAAATGCAGCTGAAATCAGTTTTGAAACTTTGTAACTTTGTATGTCTTTATTGGATGTGCTGTCTGGGGGACGATTGGCATCACTTGAACCGTGAACAGTGAAGCCAGGTGGTGTCGATAAATGGAGATGGGCTTCTGCTGTAATATTGATGGAGGGAAAAGGCCGCGCGGCAGTCGAAACAAGAGAAGACATCGTGCGGCGGGAAGGTGACTTAGCGGTTGATGAGGTGACGCTTGACCCTGAGGGCCAGCGGCAGCAAGCACCTCACTGAACCCTGGCGAGTTTATCCAAGCAGATCAATGCTACTTAATATCAGCGAGGCCAGCAACCCCATCCCGTCTGCCACATCCAGCACTGAGGCTGAGCCCTGGTTTACTCCCACTCTGACAGATACAGATGGTGTCAGTTACTGCCAGAAAGAAAAGAAGACGAAAAAAACGAGGACCTCCAGGTCCTTAGAAGACGAAAGATGCTCAAAGAGCGCCGCAGACAGACGCTCTCTGTCAATTACGCTTTATTCTCTGGCTTGTAGCGGGGCGGCACTGAGGGGAAGGCAATTAATTATTATTGTGGGTTCTCCATTCTGATCTTGGAGATTGTATCTGATGCACATTTCCTCCGCCACAATTACGGAGGGTGCTAACTATTGACATTTAGGAGGTTGCTGATTTGAATTATCAGAGATGTTAGTAATTTGGGGTGCTAAATTGCTTTTGATTTCCATACACGACGCAGGCGGGCGGGATGACGACAGTAAAATTAGGTGCTAATTCACGGCTGGAGATGAAAATCAGGACGTCGTAGTAGGAGCTGATAAAAGAGTGCATTGAAGACATGGTGGAGAGTTGAGGTTGGGGTGTGGGGTTATCTAACTCGCCTTTGAGTGCCAGTAACAAAGCAAGCTAGATTCTGTAAATCTAGACAGAGGGCAGTGCTTTAAACAATAACGATATTGAGGGGAACAAGTCCTCGCCAATGTCAAAATGCTTGCGATGGCCAATCAAAACAAAGAAGACGGGCTTTCCTGTTCACAGAGCCCAAACATGATTCCGGTTTTAGGCGAGGTAGGATATAACATTGACGTTTTGACAATTGTCTTGGTGTGTGCCACGACTGACAGCAATGTGTGATCCTGGACCACAAAACCAGTCATAAGTCGCACGGGTATATTTGTATGCGTCAAGATTATCGATTTATCACAAAAGAATTGAAAAATTGACCATTATGACTGGTTTTGTGGTCCAGGGTCGCGTATGCAGTGACTTGATTCAGGTTGTATAATTTGGAATTGGATGTGATTGGACAAGAAAATAACGGAACTATTGCCAGCATATTAGGCATACGAGTACAAATTATAATTGATCATTTCAAGGACCGATCATGTGCGTTATTTACGACAACAATGTCCTATAAATGGAAAGTTTTTCCTTTGCGTTTTCCGTTTACAGATGACATTGTCAAAATGATCCCTGTTAACACGGATCCGTGAAAACGTCTAAAAATGCTGAATTATTCATGCCAGGCCAGTAGTTTGTAAAGAAACTCTATACTGAATAAACTTTGAATCCCCTTTTCAAAAGTTTGCCGTTGTTGTTTAAATGAACTGCAAAAACGCATGAAAAGTCTCTGCTTTTAGTTGAAAATGGTGTTGTGTAAAGGGCCCCTAAATGTTAAAGTATTTAATGTGAGTTTGAATATCATTCTGAGTGACCTTTAAAGCCATACCGAAAGCCACAATGAATAATTCACCTCAGATCTTGAAAAGAAATGAATGGAAACAAGAACTTTCAAACTGACAACTCTATGTGAACAAACAAGTGTACTTAATGGCAAAGTATCAGTCAGTCAGTTTGTGTTTTTAATTATGTTAAAATGGCGTAATATTTGGTTAGGTACTCTCCTGATTTGCCGTTTTTTGTTGTTTCTCGTAGTTCTGTCGTGTCTGGTGTTAAATAACTTCTGATTGTTTCTTAAAAGCCAAGTTGTAATGATATAAAGATGCTTAAAATGACTTAAATGCAGAGAGGTAAAGCTCATTGCCAATGATTCACACTGAACATTCAGTTATTGATTTATGCATTTAATCACTGGCCTACAAATTGCCAGGATCAATAATGTTTTAAAAAATGTATATATATTTAAAATAATTTTTTTCCTTTTAATTGATGTTGTTGTTTACATGTCAGTTTCACCTTGTAAATGAGCGAATACTCGACAGCCCTCCAAATCAATACGTCATATAGACTATTTATTTATCGAAACAGTAAATTATCTTGTTAAATTATTTGTGCAAAGCCTAATTAATATTTATAAGCTAATCCTGAGAAAGATTAGCGGATTCCCTGGCTGACTACCAGCTCCTGAACCATATCAGTGGAAAAGCCATATAAGAATGTTTATACTTCAGTATGTATGAGTGTGTGTCGGTGAACATGACAATTGGCCTGTGTTTTCACACACATACACACACTTGACAGTGTGGCGTGTGCCCAGTGTGTGTTAGGTGATACGACTGATGGAGAAGCGATAATCCCTCTGAGCCGCAGAGCATACATCCTAGAGTTTCATTAGCCCACTGTGCCCGTCAGAGCGAGAGAATCACACACACACACACACTCACAGAGCCTGTGATCCCTAGAGAGGGGAAAAGATTTGAAGGGGAGTGAAAGCAGGGGTCAGCATTTTTAATATGGGAACAATTACAGGCTCCTGCTGAACAGATGGTATTATTCATGCAGTTAAACGTGACACAGACATTTACATCATTTCCAGTGACAAGCTCACAGGTAGATATATGGAAGTCCATTATAATGCCTTGTGCTTACACTGTGCTTGTGATGGCTAATGACAACATATTATGGGGTCAGCTTACTTGAAAACAAACCTGAGCCGCATATGTTATATGTCAGGAGTGTTTGAAAAAAAGAAAGGAATTGAAAGAAACAAAGGGAGAAATCAGGAATCAGTCACATTACGTCCCAAGGGATGGGTCACAATGATCGTTTTCATCCAATGACCGACCAGTTTATATAGATATTTTATTATGCATATTTTTTAAATGATCATATGTTTAGCTGTAGTTTAGTAGTGCTGTCATTTAAATGCTAATGCTAAAGCTAATTAATTAGCAGCTAAACTATTTAGCTAATTTTGAACACAAATTTTCTTATGTAAATGTCCCTATGAAACGTGTCTAATTGGAGTCCAAGGGGCAAAGCTAATCTAATTTTACAGCTCTTCCTTTAGAATGGAGCTTTTGAAAATGTGTATCTGCACAGTTTATTCAAATGTTATTTAAAAAGTGTTAAAGACTTTGCGAGCATATTGCTTAGTTATGCGTGGAGTCATGAAATCATGAACGCATACAAAAACAAGAGCAAACAAAATAATAATTCCTGATTCTCTTGTAGACAGTATATGCTTCCTGTGACCTTTTTAGTTTTGTATATGCATTTATTTATTTATTTATTTATTTTTGCATAGTAAAATAATACCAAATCATTTTCCAAATAATTTTGTCAGATACAGTAACCAAGTAAATTTACTTGAAAAATATATACATTGAATTAACTTTTTTAACCCCATTTGGATTTTTTTTATTGTCTTAAGCATAAACAATTCAATATATTATTAACATATATTATTATTATTATTTTTGTTCAAATAAATGTATCTTATTTTAACTCGCCCCATTATGCTATTTAAAAGGTAACTATTTTTGTTTTGGAGGTCTCCTGCAATAGGTTTACACTCATTCAAGGTCAAAAAACACCTCATTTCTCAAAAGCCCTGAAAACAGTAAGTTTGAAGATTCAGTCTCTCCAAACCCCTCCCTTCCGAGAGCCTCCTTTGATCTGATTGGTCAGACGGTCCAGTCTGCTCTGATTAGGCAAATGGCCTAGTCTGTTGTGATTGGTCGACCGCTTCGGAAACAAAAAACTCCTTACCATATCTGAATTTCAGCTCTAGATCTTCCTCAGCACTGGAAAACACTGTGATAAGAACAGTAACAATGATGTTGGTTTTACTGTATCACTTTGAGCGATAGTCCTCGTGCTTTGGAAGTGCTGAAAGCAGCGTCTTCTCGATATGTCGACGACACGAACCAAACTCTTCCAGGCCTCTGCTACAACTACAGTGTTTGAGGGTCAAGTACATGTTGTTTACGGGCAGCCAGCGGCCCTAAACCCTCACTGTCTTCCTCTGAGTCCGAATATTGTGACATACTGCCGGGTAAAGTCCTCTGCGCAGCCCGCAGACTGCGGCCTCAGCTGAAGCGTGCACCCTTCTGAAACCTAAAATGATGAATGGGACACCCTAAGACCGAAAGTGCATTCACCAATGAAGACCATAGGCTGGCATTATGCAAATTTGTTACATTGTTATGTAGGTATGTTATAGAAATAAAACTGGAATTACTGATTAAGGAGACTTTAAAATTTTGCAGACGTTTTACATTCACAAACAGCTGTATTGCGCACTACATAAGAGGTAACGTTCAAAAAAAGCATATTAGGGTCACTTTTTATTGGAAAACAAGAAAATAATATTTTTTCTTTGTTTTTTTGCAGTATAAATATTGCCTTTAATCTATTTACCTTGTCTTGTCTGCAGTGTAACTCTAATTTAATAATAAAATCCACTTATGTACATGATATTTTAATGGCTTAGTGTAGTCATTCGTACACTCTAGTGTCCCTTCGTGAGTGTGTGTTGCTTTTTAGATGTTTGTTGCCTCAGTGCAATCAGGAGTGCTGCCACACAATGCATTGACCTCATTATTTCGTTTAGTCAATCATATCATTAAAAGGAATGAAAAAAGTTGCTCGTGAACTCAGAGACAAATGTAAAATAAATTCAGCCGCAACCTCTAATGGTAAAATGGTCAGCGACTGCTGTATAAATCAGAGCATAATTACGGTCGTAGCCGGCTCACTGCATTTGCATAAATTCTCATAAGAGGGCAATGTTATGTTGTACCAACAAAATAAATAAAGAAGACAAACAAAAGAGATAATCTCGCCAGCATGCCAAATATGTCCCCTGTGAATAGCACTGAATTCATCAAAAGTGTGTTATTGGCCTGGCTATAATGTTGGTGGCCATTTTATGTGCCTGAGTAGACAAAGAAGCGCAGAAAAGAGATGTGGGAAAGGGGTTCCTAATGGATTCAACACAGAGAGGGGAGAGTCGGGAGGGGGTTGTGTCACAGTATGCACAGAGCTGTCTTTTTTCCCACAAGCCTTTGCCCATCAGTGGAGCCCGGGTCGCCGTGGAAATGTCATGACAGGCATATGCTGTTGGACAGTTTGTGTGCCCAATCACAGCGCTGTCACCTACGGCAATGAGAGGGAGGGCTCCACGGTGTCCGTTTGAAAAATGGCTCCTGCCATCTCCAGCATTTACACATTTCTCTCCCTGAACTATGTTTGACGCTTGTTCTGGAGTCAGAGCGTGACAACAAAGATGAAAAGGGGATTTAACTATACTTCTTATTAGAACTTTTTTAATCGATTAAAAATTGTAGCATGGCGATTTATGAACTGAATTAATCACGCATGCCAATATTTGCTGAAAAATGTTATTGATGACTAAATTATATATATATATTATATATATATATACAATTATACAATTTACTTATTTTTGTTCAAAATTTTATACTTTAATATGTTTTATTTAATATGCACCTTTTTTATCTGCATGTTATTTCTGTGTAAACTTTTTTGACTCTCAAATAACTTTTCTGTTCATGTAACTAAGATCACATGATTGAATATAAATATAAATATTATTAACCAATGATATCAAATCTTGATGCATAAAATAAAACATATCCTACTTTATTTCCTATAGAATTTGTTTTACTGAGAAATACGTTGCATTATAGTTAAATGTATTGTGAATGTCTTATTATTTTGTCCTGAAGAAATTCAACAACAATAATAATAATAATAATTTATTATTAGTATTACAACAACAACACACAATAATAATAATTACTGTTAATTAATGAATTAATCATGCTAAGAATGAATAATAATAATACGTATAATTATAATAATAATAATTATTATTATTTTATAATTAATTAATTCATATAATTATTGTATGTTATGATAATAATAATAATAGTCACTATTGTTGTTTATTATTGTTTTGTCATATGTAGTAATAATAATAATAATTAATTATTAGTATTAGTATTAGTATTATTTAAATGATTATTATTTCTCTTGCTTAAGTCATTTGCTGCTGTCTTGTCTTCATTCTCAATGTCACGTACGTTGATTCATTTATCTGAACTCTAAACTATTCTGTTTAATTTGGCTGCCGATAGACATTTTTCAAAAAAATGTGCATTTACCATAAACTAAGAGCGTTCCACCTATCTGCATCATTTGAATGAGATAGTTACCCTTTGCTTTAAGCAAACACACGGATGTCACACATTACAGAGAAGGCTAATGTTTCAGCTAGCTGTATTCTATTGCAATTATATGGTTCAGTGGCGGTGATTATAGTTCTTCAATCTCACTCTGTGAAGTTTTGGTTAGCTGGCTCCCTCGTAATTTGCCGTGTGGGCATTATGGGCCAGTCTTGTGGAAAAGGGATGATAAATTGAGCTGGCAGGAGCTCATAGATTTATTAAATTTCTATCAAACCCTGTAACAAAAAAGGGGGGAAAAATTGGCAGCAGCTAAGAGTGGGCTTAGATTTTTTAATCAAAATTCATGAGTCCTGGATTCGTGGTTGAGCAGGCCCAAGGAAGACTTGAATCGAAGACTGATTAAAGAAAATAAAAGGCTTATTTGAAGTAATTTTTCAATGACGCCTTTTAATTGGATGTTAAATCAAATGCTTATCTGCCATGCAGCAGATAGTGAGCTATATGGTGAAGTGCTAGTGTCACTTCTACTGTAAAAGATACTATGGCAGAGAGGTCACACATTTTACATTCACACATTTACAAATTCTGCACCGGAAGCAAAGCTTCACTCTGAGATGGTGAAAACATGAAACTCTGCCGTCCCTTGTAATCCAACTGAATAAGACATATAAAGGTAAGCCATTTTGTACCATAGAAAAAAAAAATAGGTTTCTGGATAAGCAACACCATAGCTGAGGTATTCACCAGCAGATCTTAGTAAAACTAGTTCAATACTAGTACTTTCTGTGAGCATTCTCACTAGGTTTGAGCCAGTCACCTCAACTGTAAATGTCATGTGACTAATTACTAATTATTCTGATTGGCTGTTGGTCCCAAACAGTTCATGAAATGTTCCGTCAAAAGGGATGAGGGGGGAAAATTCTATTTCACCCTTTTAAGAGCCTTACAAAAAAGATATATATACAAAATATCTGTTACAGTATAATAAAATATTTGCAATTTATGTTTCTTAAAAAAATAAAACATCAAACACAGTTACTCTTCAGTTGCCGTCAGTATATAGAATTCATAGTTTTCACTTGACGTCACACCGGAAGGGAAAAACAAGGCTTTTTTTTTTTTATTTACAGTACATGTACTTATTAAAATATTGAGTAATATAAAGTAACTACAGGTTCCTGATTTAGGAAAAGCATTTGCTTGATTATAGGTTTAAAAACAACACAAATGAAATTGATCAGGACTGATAAATTTCAAAAATGTAAGGGAAAAGATTATAAAAAATCATCGCTGTGGCATCAGTGCATTCGTCTACCTTCACCATGAACCTAGAATTTTCAAGAGTTATTCATCCCCATGGAATTAGTACCAAAGATAAATTCGATTAGAACACATTGGAAAATATAAGCATCACCTAACATAACTGGACGTTATGTTGAATGTTATATAAATAAAACCGCCAGTGCTGTTGCCAGGGTTTTTTTTCCCATTTTTCTGCACGAATTACACTGCAAATAAATGGCGGCAGCTGTTTGTCGACAGCAATGCTTGTTTCGGTACAAGATTTCACACAGTGGAGTTCGGCTGAATGTCCCGTCATGACTCGCCTATCGTCAAGTGTGTTGTATCGTGGATTAACTTCATTCGTTTGTCCTCCTCTCTGACTGACAAAGACTCAAATCTGCTCTTGTCGATGGAAACAGTCTTTAAGTGTGTTCAGTTCAGTTTTAGAATGTTTCGTTTGTGTGTCCCCAGCTTAAGATAGTGATATCAAAGACCAAATTCAGTAAACACCTTATTGATGAGACATAATCAGGGCTGGGTGGGTTACTTTTAAAATGTATTTCACTACAGATTAACAGTTTTTCGTTACATTACTCAAGTTTAGTAACTTAATCGAAATTTTTGGAACAAACACAAAAAAGTATAAGTTTTTATCTCAAAATTTTGACTTTTTCCCTCAGAATTGTGTGATATAAAGTTGCAATTGTGAGTTATAAAGTCAGAATTATGAGATATAAACTCACAATATTGAGAAAAGTCAAAAATATAAGCTATAAACTGACAATATTGAGAAAAGTCAGAATTATGAGATATAAACTCACGTACTAAATTCACAATTGCAAGAAAAAAGTTAGTATTGCTAGTTTATATCTCCTAATTCTGACTTTATAATTTGCAATTGTGAGTTTAAATCTCACAATTCTGAGAAAAAGAAGTCAGAATTGTGAAATACAAACTCACAATTGTGAGGGGGAAAAAACTCAAAAGTTGCAGTGACGAGTGAATAATAAAATGACTCACAAAACATGAAAACAGTCGTGGATCATCAGGTCATGACAGGACAGTTAAGTTAACTATTGGGCAATTTTTTTTATAAATTCAGTCATTTTGTCTTGTTCAGGACAGTACTAAATAAAAATAACAACATTTTTATGATCTCTCTTAAAAGGATTAAAATGTTGATGAAACTGAACTCCGCTTTTTCAGACTGTCAGAGTCAGAGAATCACCAATCGCTGTTTAAATGACATTAAAATTCAAAGTAATCACTTTGGTAATCTAAAACACTTTTCAGATGTAACTGTAATCTGATTACCACCCATTTAAAATGTAACTGTAATGAAATAGTTACTCAAATATTGTATTTTAAATACGTAACTAAGTATGTATGTACTAGTATGCATAGTATGTACAGGCAAGCAGACGAACCCAGAATTTAAACACAACACAGTTTCCAGCGTTAAGCGTTTTTCCAAAGAAAAGCATTATAATGAGAACGCTTAATCATTCACCTTGTGTTCATATTCAGGGCTCATCTACTCGCTTGTATATAGTATGCATCTTCAATAAAGTTTGTGCTGAATTTGATCATTTAATATCACAATTAAGGCACTTTAAGATTGTTTCACATTAAGCGTTTTAGAATTTTTTGTTTTTAGTGTTTGAAATACTGCAGCAGGTGTTGTATATGCATCACAAGCGCCCAAAACTTCCATTTTGTTCACAATATTTTTATTTTTTTGAGATGGTAAATTGATAGGTTTATGTTTATATCTTCAGTGTCGATCCTTCAGAAATCCTTCCAATATGCTGATTTACTCCTCAAGAAACATTTCTAATTATAATCAATGTTGAAAACGGTTCATATTTTTGCAGAATTCGTTGATGAACCGAGCATTTATTTTGTGACATTATGAAGGTCTTTACTACCTTGCTAAATGAAAGTATTAATATCTTTAAAAATGAAAGACCCCAAACTTTTCAACGGCAGTGTCCTCACATCCACCTCCAAACCAGTCTCCAGTATTTTTGTGAACTCCCCGCCTTCCTAACACACTGCACTGGCTCTTTCCTAAGCACGGCGCTATGTGAGAGGCAATTACAGCTGATATAATAAACACCAGCCCTCACAAGGGCAGGAAAGGGCTCCCTCGCCAGCATCAAGTACACCAGGGCCTCATGTAGGGCATTAAAGCCACGGCATCAGCGCTGAGCCAAACTAGATTTGCTGCAGTAATAATATTTAAGCACAGCTCTCAGACCAGTGGCTTAGTAACTACTAAATTATGATTCCGCTGAGGACGGCGGCTCTCTTGTTTGGAGATACTCTCTCTCTCTCTCTCGCTGTCTGCTGCTTTATGGAAGTGTAGTGGCGGGGCATCTCAGTGCAATACTCTGTATTGTACCATATTAGATATTTTATAGTGATGGCCTCATAAAAGGAAGTTGCCCCTGTTAGCTGCCACACCTCTTCAGCCACAGCCTTTACACTGGGATTTGTCCTTTACACTCTGGATTACTTTTATGAACAACTTGCCTGCCCTCTTTGTTTCTTAGGAGGGTAATTTTGTTTGCTGTATGTGCATTCTTTTCTCTCTCTCTCTCTGCAATAAGCCCTGTTGATTTACATTACATTGATACACACTACAGTCCGGGCTGGGTTGGTTTCTTTTAAAATGTATTTCACTACAGATTACAAAATACATGCTTTAAAAAGTCATTTGTAACGTATTTCATTACATTACTCAAGTTTAGTAGCTTAATCTAAATACTTTAGAATACTTTGGAATACTAATGAATATGAAACACAAAAAAGGGGCAATTGCAAGTTTTTATCTTAAAATTCTCAGAATTGCAATTTATAAAGTTATAAGTTAGAAAATCAAAATTATGAGATATAAACTTACAATATTGAGAAATGTCCGAATTGCAAGGAAAGAAGTTATCATCATGCAATTCTGACGTTAAAACTTGCAATTATGAATTTAGATATCCTAATTCTGATGTTATAAAATGCAATTGTGAGTTGAAAAAAAAGTCAGATGCAAACTTGTAATTGCCAGGAAGAAAGTCGAATTGTGACATTAAAAAGTCTCAATTACTATCAGAAAAAATGAAAACAGTTGTGGATCATCCATTAATGTTTAAATGACATTAAAATTCAAAGTAATCACTTTGGTAATCTAAAACACTTTTCAGATGTAACTGTAATCTGATTACCACCCATTTAAAATGTAACTGTAATGAAATACAGTGACTCAAATTTTGTATTTTAAATACGTAACTAAGTTACTTGTATTTCGTTCTCCCCAACCCTGACTACAGTATATGTTGTATATATTCTTATATGTTCCATGACAAGCCTTAACATCCACTTGACAGTGGAAAAAGTACTTTAGATTTTTCACTCTCTGGTACTGCTTGCATTTTTGACCATTTTTTAAATTGAATGATTTTTATTTAATATTTTGTTTTTTAGGTGATTTTATGGTACTAAATTATATTTATGGAATAGTTCCATAGTTCCTATTAATCACTTTATGAGCATAGACCTGAAAATTAGATTTACATCTCAAGCTGTTGTAAATCTTAAATGCTTTAGCGCATTTAAGTTTAGTCTCGTTTTTAAAGAAGACACTTGGCAGATTATTGCTAAAGTGACTTAAAAAAAGAGTAAAACTAAAAAAAGCTATAGAAGTTCATCATTATGAAAAATGCATGAAAATACTATTTTAAATAGTTTTGAGGTTGATATCTATATTTAAGATTTTTTTGGCCGCAGTACCAAACGTTTCCACTAGATGAAATAATTTGCTTCCCTTTGTTTTTTACCGCAAACAGTACAAGCGTGACAATTTTTTTCAGGACCATTTAACCTTTTCGAATCATTGCCATAATTTTTTTTTTCACCTTTACCTTTAAGGTGAAGGTTTTTTCAAAGTTTCATAGCATTCTGATGAATTAAAAAATTCTAAAAAAAAAAAAAAAAACCTAAACACATAGTTTTTTTGATGGAACAGCATTAAAGCATTAAAATGATCTTCACAAAAAAAAGGGGGGGGGGGTGTTACAGGTGGTTTGGGAAACTCAAAATGGTTCTTCAGTAGCATCACTATCAAAACCACCTTTCGCAATCTTGATTTGTAAGAGTTTGAAGTAAGAGTGCTTACAAAGAAACAATACATTTAAAACACGATGAGACATGCCATTTAAAACATGCCATGATCAAAAATCAAGATAGTTCTTATTTGAATTCACCCAGAAAAGAGTGGTTTTCAAATAGTCCTAGATATATGAGGAAATACAAAACCTGGATTTATGATGTAACCCAATTTTAAAAGTGTGATTTTTCTAGGCCTGCAAATGTCATGGGTTATTTAAAACAATTTATTCAATGGGAATTTTATAATGAAAATACATTTTCTCAGGCACTTTTTCAAGCTCTAAAATATTTAATCAGGTATAAATTGTGAGTAAAAAAAAAATCCTTTATCCAGTAAATCATGAACAATTGGAAAACTCATGGGGCCTTGGTATATTGTTGGTGACAATGTAGGTGTGACAGGGTTAGAGTCTTTACTACATCGAACCCTCATTTAGTCTATCAGTCAAACCTCTTAGTGTCGTATATAGAAATCATATTGCATTCTGTCAAAAAAAGAACGCCCTATGAACTGACGGTAAGAGCCATGACTGGGCCTGCATGGAATCTACACCCACAGAATTCTTCAGAAAGTTACACGAAATTTCCACAGCCAGTCTTTACTCATCTTCCATCTCTTGCTTGCTCATTTATAAAGTATTTTATCTATTTTAATCAATATTTTAGCTACCAGTAAGAGTGTGGCACTTTAAGCCTTTATATATTTATCATGTTTAATCTTGTTAAACATGTAGAAGTCCACCAAATTTTCACCAAAATCAGCAAAGAAAACGTGAAAAGAAAATGTGCAGACTCCGTGGCAATAACCAAGAGCCTAGCAGACCCTTGATTCAAACCTTGACTTAAAGCTAAATTCTATAAAATCAATTCATGCTGATTTTACCGACAAAACTGACAAAATCATAGCATAATGAGATATTTATAAGCAAGAGTTTTTGTCATTTTTGTTCGTGAGCACCACGAGCGTGGGATTTTGTGCCTTTTTGTACAAGGTAAAAGCATTTCAAAACAAACATTAAAGCACACTTGTGTGATAAATTGTACAGAATAATTTTTTTTTTAAATTTTATAAAAAATATTGCCAAAATTACCCACAAATAAGGCTTTCTTTAGTTAAAAACTAAGATGCTTCAGTTCAGATAAAGGAGGCCTATGATCAATCAGATCTAAAAATAAATACAAAACCTGTCCTAATTGAAAGAAAACAAGTTGACAAAAAGATTCTCTACTGATAATATAGAATAATGAGAGATTTAGAAGCAATTTTTTGTTGGCTGGACATTTTTTACCAGAAAACAGTGGAGGGAAAAAAACAAACATTTTCAAAAAATTGGGGGGAATTACTACACTGTTAAAAAATTACTGTAAATTTTACAGTATAATACTGGCAGCAGGGTTGCCAGCCAGTTACTGTAAAATTTACAGTAGTGTTACTGTAATTTAATTTACAGAATTTCCCTGTATTCTCTGATTACAGTAAATAACTGTATTTTTTTAAATTACGAAGGGTCAGTTTACAGCAATATTCTGTAAATTTGAGTCAAACCAACACGTGACCCCAGAATGCATTGCAGTTTACAGCAATATGCTGTATTATTAAAAAAAAGCCAGCGGCTGTAAAATAATGCTGTAATTTTTACAGTAATTCATTACAGTGTATACTCTGGGTGAGTAATTCAGTAAGTTTTAGTCCAATGCGATAACGCTGACTAGCGTTAAAAACAGAAAATCATCTCCGGGTGAAAATGGCCCAAACACATCATCCAAGTTTCAGTGTAATGGCCAAAAAAATGTGCATTGTTTAGAATTTGATTAAAAATGAAATTACACACAATACTGGGGAGCTGAAAATATCAGGATTTTAATCATTGACATTTCCAACAAAAGCTTGCAGACAAGAATTTCAACAGGTCTGTGTTGCCTCTCAGTGTTTTTTATGTCATTGATGTTGGTGTTGGTGTTGTGAATCCGTCCCTCATGTCTGAATATCATACATATGAAGCAGCATCTCAAGGATGTCCATGTCATTAGCATTGGCCGCTTATCAGCTCTTTAAATGTCAGTAAGTTAAAGCCGCATTTAGGATCATTTATATTCCATTGTATATTTCTTGAATTCAGAAGCTCAGAAGTCTTCTTTTTTATACTTACTTTGCATTTTAAAGCTGTTTAGCTATTTCTCTGTAACATCTTAAAATATGAGCGATAAGAAGAAATATAGAAAATAAAGTTGAGTTAAAACAAGCACGTCTGAAATGTTTAAGGTAAACTTCGCGACGCAATGTTTTGTTTTGGGTTTTTTTTTCACTTGAAATTGCCAGTCCAGTGACATTTCATATAATAATAGGCTAAATGTTTCTCATCTATTGACAGCAGAAAGTGCCCTTTCTCTGTTGTGGAAACTGAAAGTCAGAGTGGTGTGTTAGGACTGGACCAGTCAAAGGTCAAGTGCTGAGCGGTGGATTCCATAAGGCAGTGCGTCTGAGCATTGATTTACGACTCGCTGACATTGTTTTGTGTTGGAGTTCGAGGCGGTTCTGCTTGTTCCAGTGGCACAAGCAGCACAATTCTTCTCTCTGTGGAGGCTTATCTCTGTCCTGCCTCCATATGGCAGCCTGCCACACTGTTGAGTTTCTCAAAAAAAAAAAAAAAAGGGTTATTCTAATCCTGCACATTATTGCTTTTTCAATATGAGTGTCCAGGCCAGAAATGAGAACCGGGGACTTGAGTGAGAGTTGATTCACTGGTCAATGTTTGTGCAAACATTTGTGTATGGTTGCAGTAAAATACTATATATTGTCAATTTTCGGGTAGAAGCGTCATAAAGTATCTTTTCAGAAAATGGAAAAAAAAAAAACTAACATTTGTTTTTTTGGTCAAAGTTGACATTGTGGCTTTATATATGGTCAGGCACTTACCAAAGTCAATGATTTTTCTGCGAATTTCAGACAATAACGGACTTACGTGTTTTTTCCGTCATTAAAATGGCTGCATCTGAGGGAGTAAGTGCATTACGTTTTCATCAACTTACAGGTTCTAACGTTTATTGCAGCCATGTGGGTGCTCCGTTTTTTTCTGTCATTTGGCCAAAATCTCATGTTATCAAAGATAAAATGCCACACAGTCTTAGACAGTATTGGCTATACCTCGACAGCAAATGGTAGACTTAGGGTTCACATATCGCGCCTAAAAACGTGTGGAAAGCGCGGCCGCGTCGCTTCCTCCTTCTTATGCAAGCGCTTTTGCAAGCGTTCGGGAGCTCGCGCTTCTGTTGCGTCTGTGGTTGCTATGCAACCATGAACAACACTCTCCACTACTACGCAGAAGTTTAAATGGATTCCCATCACCGAAAAGCCCTTGCAGAAGCTCTTGTACAGGATTTATTTATGGAGAAGAAAAACTCCCGCAGTGTTTGGGTGCACCCTATCCTTCAAAAATGTAAAAAACATGGAGAATTTCAAAAACTTGTCCAGGAGCTCTTTTCACATGACCCGCGGCGCGCTTACGGCATTCTGAAAAGTTGAGATGTTTTCATCTCAAAAAACGAGCGCGCCGGACCGCATGCCTACATAGGATATAATGAATATGTGTGCGGAAAAGACGCGATATATGAACGGCCCCTAAGATACTCTATTCCGCTACTCAAATGTATTAGCTTTTAAATCTATGTTTCTTGAAGAAATGCTATACCTATTCAAAGAACTATTTATCCTTGCATTGCAAACAAGCAGAGACGGTCCAAACTGCGTGCTGCCAGCTGAGCAACTACCATTGAGATGAATGGAAATGCTAGGGGCTACTGGTTACTTTTCTCCAGGCATTGTAAACCTCTTTGTCTCAGACCCAAAGCTTGTGATTCCAGTAGATGTGTGTAACAGGAAGGCTTAGATATCAGACTGTAGTCCACAGTATGAATAAATGAGGACTCAGTGATGTGGAGCACGATGTGTGTGTGTCTCGTACCCCACTCGCTCTCAGATGAATATTAATGAACCTGTGGAACCATCAGTAAGGAGAGACAAGGCAACCGACAAATCATCTCAAGGAATTGCCCCAAGAGACAAGAACAGCCTTTACACACACACACACACACACCGCCTGCCACACTGAAGAGAGACTGGGTGCAAATGAGCACTCATGTGTTTTTCTCTTTGGATGTGGATGTATATGTGTGTGTGTGTGTGTGTGTGTGTGCTTAGGTGATCTTACACAGAGCTTGTTCATGATGGAATGTGTGTTTATCCGGCGTGATGAAGCTGTGTGTGTGTGTGTGTGTGTGTTTTGTACTAAAAGCCTGTATGGCTCATCCAGTACTATACAGACATAACCTCGTGTTGTCTAGGTAGGTAAATTTTGTTTTGGGTGAGCACACAATTTATTTTGTTTGTGTGTGTGCGTGGATTCCATTTATAGAGACAGAAAGACTATTTTTTAGAAAGACTATTTTTGTGTTATATATTCTTTGCATTTTGCATTTTACTACCAACATTTCATCAGTCATGCCACTACAGATCAAATAAAATATTTACATCGTAATAAAATAATGTAATATTTTAAATGTATTTATTTATTTAATTCATTCACTTCAAAAGATTGAGGTTTTTAAATAAATGTATACTTTTATTCAGCGAGGATGCATTAAATGAATTAAAAGTGACAGTAAATACTTGTACATTGTTGCAACATTTTTTAACAAATAATATTAATATACATCTACTTTTTATTAACTGAAATTTCTCATGCCTGTGTGTAGACTGCATTTGGTGAGCTATATTTATACAGACACATTCAGATAGACAGTTCCATGTCATTTTCTTCGAGAAATATTATAATTCTTGACTTACGAAGAGCATGTGCTGAGTATTAACACCTCATTTAAAGGTTACACAGATCTTCTCCTCTTAAAGTCCTTAAAATCATTTAATTTCTCGCTCTCCTTCTCTCTTCCTTACTCCCTTGAGCTCTCAAAGTGATGAAACGCAGATGGGGCTTCGGCCGAAAGTTGCATACTGCGCATAAACAGCATATTTAATTAGACCATAGACACGCTCTAAATCAAATTACTCTCCGACTGACAGGAACACTTACATTAACATCATTCCCGAGCAGAGCCGCAGCCAAAATTTAAATTAGTAACAGATAATTAGGATAAGAGCGGGAACTTAGGTTGACGTTCCAGTGCGTAATTGGAATGCAAGCGAAACATACTGCTTTAGCTAATTAGCTGTAGCGGGAGGAAGCGCTCAGAGGTCAAGGTAGAGAGACCCTTCAAATAAAAGCAGAAGGCAGCAGAAGAGCTATTGTGAGCCTGGGATAGAAAGAGGTTCTCCAAGAGCAAAGCCCAGGGTTCCGCCGTCTGAATCACCTTCCAGACTGAGGATTTTAGGGATTCTGTTTGTGCTCGAAAAGAACTCACGGGTGCGAGGTGCAGGATGGCAGGGCACATCTACATAAACTCAACACTTAATTGCTGCATTTGTGAGGGAAAGTACAAATGCGGTAAATGCTGGGGGACAGATGTTGTTTGTTTGACAGTAGTGGCACAGGAATTAAACAATTCACCGTTTTATGATTCACTTAACCATTCTTGTATTACATTTAGCGAAGCACCTCTCCCCCTTTATTTGTCCTTCAGTGTTGACATAAACTTGAAGGTTTACATAAAGGTAACATGAAGGTTGCCGGTTCGATTCCCACGCCGGCAGGAATTGAAGGTGGGGATTGTGAATAAACAACACTTCGATACCACCTCTAAGGTGCCCTTGAGCAAGGCACCTAACCCCTAATTGCTCCCCGGGCGCTGGAGCAATAGCTGCCCACTGCTCTGGGTGTGTGTTCACTACTCACTGCTGTGTTTGTGCACTTGGGATGGGTTAAATGCAGAGCACCAATTTCGAGAATGGGTCACCATACTTGCCAATACATCACGACTTTCACTTTCACAACTTTATACTGACCAAAAATATTAAACAAATATACTGATTCAATGAGTAAGAGTCATTAGAATGTTTGACACTGATTTGTGAATCATTCACAGTTAAAAACAATTGGCTCATTAGAGTCATTTGTTCGTGGCCACATTGGATATTTGTTCTAAAGAAATATACTCAAACATATTAAGTGAGTCTTAATCACTGAATCAGTCCGAGACCGATTCATGAATGATTCACAATTAAAAACAACTGGCTCATTAGAATCATTTATTTATTTGAGAATCACATTATACTAGCCACATTGGATGTTTGTTTTAAACAAATATACTCAGATGGATTCAGTGAGTAACAGTTATTAGAATGTTTGAAGCGCCAATATACTGTATATTTCTCTCTCATCGTATTCACATCCATTAAAAGAACCACATGTTACGAAAATCATTTGGTTCCAGTACTTTAAAGCAAAAAAAAATCTGTTCAGAAGTTTTCAGTCAATAAGATATTCTCACTGATTCAGGGAGTAAGAGTTATTAGAATGTTTGAGATTTGTAAAACACCAAATATTATTATTATTATTACTATTATTAATATATATATATATATTCTCTCTCATCACCAATCATTTGTGATTAACCAAAAAAACAAAGGTTCGTATTCATTCCAAAGTTTTGCAATGACATTTCCATCTAAAACTATCTCTGTGTTATGATACCACCACAGTACAGACAGTACGTAATGGTATGATTACAGAAATGTGTGTTTTTATTTCATTTCCCAAAGGCACAATATTATTCATTTAAACTGCTATAGGAAAGCAAGCTGTAAATGTGTTTGTTTATATCAAGAGTTGTGGGAAATAGAATAGCCACCAGGGAATGGAGAGATGTGACGAGTGTGGATTTGAGGTAGCCGTGCAACATTTGCACAAGGGGTTATCTAGACACCATATGGTGGGACGGCATGACTCTGCCACTTTCACATCTATCACGTGTGGACCTTGATTCGGTCTGGAGGGAGCAGGACTGACCAGGTGTTTTCAAGGCCAGGACTTCCTGGAAAACAAGATTAAATGTGCCAACACTGCCAACGCTACAAGAGCAAAAAGAAAAGCGAAAAGAAAAGAAAAATCATGTGTCACCAGGCGCGTCTGCATGTAAAACATATTTCACTCATCACTCTTTGAAATGAGTCATTACAGAACAATTGGATTTTGTAATATAATTGTGAGAAGTTCATTAACCTTCCTCAATAGTCTGTCAGTGAGAGCATTTTTTACAACACTGGACGTCTTCCAAGTAACGACTGGATACAAACATAATGCCGATGGGACTGATCCAAACAGAGGCCTTTGGCACACAAGTGTTTCTGAAACACTGAAGTGGAGCTCAAATAAATTGAGTTCTTTGCTCACAATATCTTCAGCTAGTATTTCTTTACCATCTTCACGGTTAATTACTCTACATTAATGGTACAGCAAAAAAAAAAAAAAAAAAAAAAAAAGTCAATGAATGTTTTGACAGTTGATACAATGAACCATAAAAGAATGTTTGCACTATTCCATATAGCATTAAACAACGCAGTGCTCGAATTTTATGCTGAATTGTTTAGCAACAAGCCAATCGTAACCTAAACAATGCTTACCTTCTTTAAATAGACATTAGACACTTTCACACGGTGTCTTTAGTTTCAGCACCTGGGGGGAAAAAAGTTATAAATATTATATGAAATATGGAATAACATAAGCCATAAGTATGTTAATAGCCATAAAAAATGTTTGAGTATCTCATTCAATACAAATCTTAGATGAAATTGTATGTTAGATAACGGTAAATGTCTCATTGTTTTCTGGAAACCCTGGTAATGTCCAGTTTCATACTCCTTACCTTACCATAATTTAATAAAACGATGGAAACGTGTTACGAACTTTAAAGTTCTAGGGGTTAGAATGTAACATTTAGTTGTCAATATTGCTGAAGACCAGGCACAGAAAAGCATTTAACCCAACTGAATGATTGATTTTCTTCAACCCGAAGCCACTAAACAAGCGTGTATGAGCCATTTAGAATGCATTTTGGGAAAATTTAAACAAAGGAAAATACAATAAACTAAAGGGGAAAAGGAACAAGGGTGGTGCCAAATTGGCCACCAATTCATAAACTACTTCCCCAAATTCCTCTAACCTTATTAACCAAAGAAAAATGTGAAAAACCAAACCCGAAATCGCATACGACGCCACAAACAATCTACACTAAATACAAAAAAATGGCACTCACCTCTTACCCAGTGTGTCTAACAGTTGTGTGGCAATATGTAAATCGCACAACCTGCTTACCTATTCTCTTTTTCCACAAAAACAAAGAGCAGTTAACGCTTATCAACTCTCAACATTGTCTGGATAGTACAAAGTGTTTTATTCACACGTTCACAATGAAAGAATACAAACTCTAAACACAGGTCTCAACTAGAAAACACCTGTGCACACACAATGAGCTACTCAGCGCGGCACGCTGAAAGATCTTTAACCAGCAGGGCGGCGCCAGATTGGCTGCAGACACGACTCCTTTAATGATGATTGACAGCCGCCTCCTCCATTCAGCAAAGACCTGAGAGTAAGACAGCAGAACTAGAGAGCAAAATGGTCAATTTTAAAGAAACCATTGCGTTTTTTAAAAGGTTGAACACCGAGGAAATAAAATGAAATTGAATAGGTTCGGGAAACAAATGAAAAGAAATTAATATCTATAATATTACTCTTTTCCCCTTTTTTCATGTTTTTTTTTTTCAGTGATGTTTGTGACATTTACCTTTTGGATGAATAGTGTTATAGATTTGAAGATTAGATCTATTGAACAATTAAAAGTAACAAACAGTTGAAATTTATATTTAAACAGTCACATTTGTATTTTTTTTTTTACAGCAGATCGTTATTATCTGACATAAACCCAAGTTCTCATTATACAGTGATTTGAGGGAGCAATCATTTTTGCTGACTACTTCAAGTGTTCAGATGAACTTGTGAGATATTTGATTTGAAAACGTAAATCCTTCTTCCATCTGCTGCTCTCAGCCCTGGGGGTTTTGTAGGTCATTGGTTAAATGCATGAATAAGCAACTAAACATTTAATATGACTTGTTGGTCTAACGTTTTGCCATCTTATCTGAATTGCAACTTCATGTCAGTGGCTCTTTCTGATTATAGAAGTGATTAGGACAAAAATGACCATCGCAAAATAGGCTATAGGGACACTGTAGAGTGCGCCCATGCCCCTCTGGCTAAAAGACTAGTTTGCTTGAAGTTGACTTTGAGGGTAGAATGTTCTTACAGTTAGCCTTTAGCAATTACATTTGCTACCGTTAGAAACTTCTCACATCGTTTCATCACTCTATGCTACTGCCGTACAAGCCATAAGTGATTTATTCCAACCACTTTGTCGGCTAACAAAGGTAGATTTAGTGGAGATGATGTGCTTTAATTCCTCTCATTCGCTTCCGTTATTTTCTCTTCCCTCCCTCCTGCGGTCTCTACCTCCCTCATTTGTTAGAGCCAGGCCTCAAGCTTATTAATTTCCACAGGAGGGGACTGGCTAGACCACTAACTTCGTTCTGCCTGCTCGGCAGTGCTTGCTGGGGGGCATTGTGGGTAGCAGGCTGAATGATTTGCGAGCTCAGCTTAATAATCTCGTTCCCGGTGGGATTACGCAGTTCCCTCTCCGGTGACATTCCGGACCAGGCCTGCTTTATGCCTGGGTGGTCATATTTGGAGAGTGTCCTAGGGAGGATGCGTTTTTATCCAGTCCTTCTTCTCCTGCACCGTCACGCCTCTGCAAGCATCTGAGGGATGTTGTGATCTGCATGGTAATTAGGCGTCTTTGTTCCACTGAGAGGCGGTGGCGGCAGTGGAAAAGGTGTTTGTGTGTGGCAGGGCCAGCAGTCCAAGGGACTCCAGCCGTATGGAGCAGGATTGTGCACCATTCAGATCTCAATTCAATTTGTCTTTTTAAATTCCTGAGCACTTTTTGAAGGAAGTGATATAATTGAAGCTGCTGTAAGATGTCGAATTAAATACAAATCTAATGCTAGTTAGTTATTGTGACTAGCAGGGCGGGCGAGAACCGTGAGGGAACGGCGAGTGATAATGAGCGTCAGCTGCGCGCTACACCGGTCTCGTATCTCTCACGGAGGAGCTCCGGAAGCATAAAAGAGGACCAGGCCTGGATTTTATGTTGTGTTTTTATTATGCTTGTGTGGCATGTTATTTTCATTTTATTTTCGTTTTGTTGTTTGTTTATTAATGTAACACAGTTCTTAAGTATGGGAAGGAGGAGGCGGAACCGGCGAACATTCAATGTAACTTCGATTATCAAATAAATAAACAACAAAACGAAAGTACAATGGCAGCAGTTCAAAATCAGTTAAAAATCCAGGCCCTGGTCCTCTCTCGTCCTTCACTGTCATCGCTCCTCTTTTATGCTTCCGGAGCTTCTCCTCAGCTGAGAGATACGAGACCGGTGTAGCGCACAGCTTACGCTCATTATCACTCGCGTCACCGGTCTCGCGCCGTTCCCTCACGGCTCTCGCCCGCCCTGCTCGTACATTTAGTTTTTGTTTAATACTATGCATTACCCATAAACACACTCAGCATTTACTCATGCACCGATTGTTAGTAATGAATAACTAAATAATAATAATATTAACGATAATCATCATCATCAGTAGGTTATTTATATTAATCTTTATTATTACATTCACTCATCATGTGAAATTTTTACCTAGGACTTCATTTAGACCCTGGTCCCTGCTGTCGATAAGCATCGAGTACCACCCCAAAGACCCTAGTTCCTGGGGAAAGTTTCTATGGTGGAACCGCGGCTTTTGTTCTCCACTACCAATTTTACCAAAGTCTTAAATCTGGACGACATCCATCAGGTTTACAGTATTCCTAAGAAATGATCCATTCTTGCTCATTTTGTCATTGTGTTGGACTAGTACATTCCTCTGTTCTTCTAAAATTCTGAATTTTCCCCACCCCAAGTCTAGAGATATGAGCGCAAAGCCCTGAGGCATCATATATTGTTCTAAATGTATTTAGCACGATCAAGATTCACTCTTCGGAGCAGTAGATTTATTTTTAGTAGTTATTTTATCGTATCATCCCCAAAGTATTGTTTTGTGTAATTGAATTGTGTCAGATTTAACAGCATCAAGTTCATCTTGATAGCAGCTTTTACGAGATGATTCATCAAATAGCATGCTATCGTTATCATCTCAGTGTGCGTAATACTCTGATAGGATGTAATCTGCTAACCTATCGCAGCGCAGGCTGCTCCAGCGTTATGGTGACGGGTCCCAAGGGTCACGACGGAGAGCCCAGTCCCTGAGGCCGGCTGCGGTGTAGACACACCTTCCCGGGGTCTCTGAGCTGATGTTTAGCCTCATGGCTAGTGTCAGGCTAAGCACTGGTGGCAGGGGACTGTACGACGCTCAGTGGGAGGATGCCAAACTGTCAACACACGTTAACATCCTGACTGCCGCCGCACCGGCAACTTCCCAGTGTACAAGACCCAGTCAGGCCTGCTCAAGTGAGCAGCGGAGACACACACACACACACACACACGCATTCAAAACGCCACAGCGAGTTCACACAAAGACCACAAAACAGCCCAGAGCAACAGATCTACAAGGTTATGGATGTGCTCTGAAAGCTTTCTTGAGCAAAGAAAAAACAAATCTGTCAGTGTTTTAGGCTTTCTTACTGGCTTTCATCTGAATGGCAAGGCTGTTTTTTATTTTAATTATTATTTTTTTTGAATTAGATTGCTTTTACTGGACATTTTGTCATGCGTATTAGTGTGCTAAGAGGGTTAGGTCCTGTTTACACTAGTGCGTTTTCATTTTAAAACAATGTTTTGGAATGAACGGTTCAGTTGAGGTGAGAATGCAATCTGACCTAACGGACCATGCTGTATCATAATTCATAATCATTCCTAATTCCTTATAATTCATAATAAGTTCCGTTTTGTGGTTGAAAACCAAAGAGCGCCTTTTCATCTTAGATTGTGTAATTGCCATCCTCCATGCATTGAAAGAACGCTGTCCTGACAAAGCCTTGATTCCTGCTCTAACGGCATTATAAATTGTATATATATATATATATATATATATATATATACAGCGAACCTTTCAATCCTTATCTTGATAAAGGACGCAGAGGAAACTCTGACCAATCAGGTAACATTTTTACACAAATGTCACTTGCATAAACACATCTCGGTACGCTTTGAAATGTAGCGACCGAGTCCAGAAGAAAATAGTTTTGGAACAAAGCAAACGATCTACAAGTCTGAAAAACGTGCTTAAACTTTGACGTGTAACTTTTCCCTCACATTTTCAAATCTTGTGGCTTGATAAAGCTTTTGGATTTTTAAGACAGGTATTTCAAACTGAGGTTCAGGGAAGGGGAATTTTTAAATAAATAATGTGCCGTCAACATGCACTCTTGGAAGAGAAAAGATTCTATATAGAAGCTTAAAGGGTGCTTCATATATAGATCCATATAGAGGTTCCCATCATGGGATCATTTTATGGATTTTATTTATTTTTAATTCCTTAATTTCTTAATTTATTTTATTTTTAAAAAAAAAAAAACTTTAAACATGAAAGTATTATTCAATCATTTATGACATTTCCTTCTAGAAACTTTTTGCTGTTTCTAAATAGAATCCCATTGAACTCTTTCTTTTTTGTTTCTTATTATATCTTAAAATATTAATTAAATATGTTTAACACATTTATAGGATATTCTTACTGTTCCCTATTGCTTTCTACAGATTAAGATTAATATTAAGATGCAAGATTGATCACAATTATTCTATACTTTTGACAGCCAGGTTTTAGCAGTATGAATTCATACTAAATCTGCATTTAGTTTAGCAAAACATATATATTAATGCTTTTTTCAGTAGGAAAAGATACACTTTCAACTTTTAGTACAAAGACAATATAAAATCCAATTATTCAATTTTAGAAAAGCATTCTCATATTTTTAACATAGGGAAAAACATGCCTCTACTATTTTTGCTCCAGAATTCAACCAAGCTCTACTTATTTTTCTTAATAAAATCCCAAAAATATCTTCTCTTGTATCTTGAGAAGAGATTGTGATATGTTTGAGGGAATGTCCTTCTGTCAGTCATATTACTCATATGCTGTGACGTGGTTTGCCACGTACTTGGCAGTTGCTTAACGGAAGACAAACTTGTGAAATGAGTGTGACATCCTTCCTGTTAGAGTTAAAAACAGTGAGAAATGTGTTTACTTTGAATCAGTGGAGACTCTGCCTTTACTGAAATCGGAAACAAGGTGTTGAAAACAGGTTAGATGTGTGGAAACCAGCCCTCGAAGTGCGCCATATTAGAAACAACCAGACGTCTTCCAGCCAGGCAATAACGAGTGGACAGGAATGTTGACAAAGAAATTAGAAAAAGGGGTAAAAAAAAGCCAATTAGGAAGTCTTTGAATTAAATAAACTGCCTGATAATGGAACTGCTGTGAAAAGCATATTTGGCACAGGCCTTGAGAAATCGAAGCAAAGCTGGAACACGCACATTAGTCAATCAGTCAGCACCAGGACAATCTCTGCATTTCTCTTTTAATTTTATTGCAGAAAAAAAAGTAATGCTAGAAATGTGTATTAGAGTTGACAGCACGGAATGCAGCAGGAAGCAGAGGCTTTCCTTTTAAGACAAGCTGTCTCATCTTTTGCCACATTGCATCCTTCATTCATTTACACGACTCTCAAAGGATCTGTTCATGGAGATGCGATTTTCCTTGGAAGGCATTTGTTGACTTTTTTGACTTAAAGATGACGAGCTACTGAATGTTGTTTAGAGGTGCTTTTTCCTGTCTTTCCATTTTGTTTGACCTCATCAGTTATCTCACATCTGAATGCTGAAGGACAGCAGATTGGCTTAAACACTAATTAAATCCTAGTGTTATTATCTTAGAGTTGTCTAATTGAAATTCAGTAGGCATAGTTATGAGTAGTTATAGTAACATCCATCTGGCTGTAGAGATCCATACATCTGTGTACTTGGACAACGATTTTAAACTAAGATTGTCCATGTGAGTGTAATCATCTTAATCATATATGAAAAAAATGTTTTTAGATATATTTATAATGAGGAAAAGTATTCACGTCAAAATGATCCCTGTTTGCATGGATTAGCGGAATTGGATTAATGTTTTTTGTAGTTTAAACAAAGATGATAATGATATTGTTTTCAAAAACTCGCACTTTAAAACTCATTTTCAGACCCTCAAAAATGCCATTGTTGTGTAAATTAACGGCTTAAACGTTTTTAGTTGAAAACAATGCTGCGTAAATGGTCTTCAGTGATACTGTCCTTGATATAATTTCCGATAAATTCCAATTTTTTTTTCCAGATTTCAATAAGCAGTGAAATATTTTTTTTTTTTAAATATTAAAGACTGTCAAACTACTTTCTAATACGGTTTTATTTTCTAATAAATGTATTCTTTTAATGAGACTTCTCTTCATTTTTATTTCAGCGCAGTTGTATCATGCTGACTTTATTATGCCTTCCAAAAAATTATAATGACTTTAATTCATAAATTAGAGGATCTGTGTTTAATTCACTGTATGTATGAATTGCATTTTTAATGCAATTTTGAATAAATCAATAGATTCAGACCCAAAAAATGAGCAACTTTGTGGACAGAACTCCATGCGCCCTCAGTCCACATGACCAAAATGCACATCTCATAGCATTCAGCAGTGTCAATCCTTCATCCACGAGGCTTATATTGAAGAATTTTGATCTAAGGGATGCATGTTATATTCAATCATTCCAGCTTTGTTGTTACTGAACTCCACACCTTGTATCATGCTCTTTAATACAGTGCATACACTAGAGTAGTGCTGAATAGCAGATGTTAAGGTGTCTACAAAAGGGAGACACTGTCGAGAGACGTGTTGAATATTGAATGGGTTTCTGGAGGCTGTGTCTTCTAGCAGTAGGAGCCCTTGAAGAAACTTGAAAGAGATTGCATTACATTATCCAAGTGTAGAACTGGTTTTGTCAACACATCTAGAGGCTACCCCTCGTGGCCTACCCTGTGTGAAGGTGCCTCCTTAACAACTACATTTGGTCTGGTCACACTAAATCATGTATGATAGGACGGGTTGGGGCGAGGACGAGAAGCCGGAGAGCGTGAACCTTCTTTCTTTGTCTCTCATGCTGTCTGTCTTCTCAGCTCAAAGACTCCATTACACATGACAGATCAAAGACTCTCTGACAGCTTTCCAGAGACACACATCTCCATTTGCGTGGCAAACAAACCCTCCTCACAATTTTACCCCCTTCGTGTTTTATGTATTTTTAATTTTTTCCCCGACTCTCTCCCTTGCAGTCACTTTCTTTTGCTTCTTTCACAGCTCTGTTTTACAGTATTAAATACTAGGGATGTAACGGTACATGCATTCGTCCCGAACCGTCACGAATACAGTCAGTCACAAGCGATTCACACTCCAATCCCCAGATTCACACTTCAATCCAGGTGTGCGTGTGGTAATGCAGCAGAAGAAGAGACGATCTATGCATAGATATGTTTACTAGCAATCTCAACCGCTGAAAAACATCAATAAAACAGCTTGAGAGTAAAATCTCACATAGCATTAGATTCACCTCAGGCAAGTCATTTTGTGTCCACAGCATGTTAGTTCAACTCTAGGGGAGCTTTTCACTAAATGTATGCATTATTTTAGCTTATATATTCATTATATTGACTTTAGATTTAGAAATTAATGCAAGGCCTGCCTTGTGTGCAAGTTACAGTTTTTTACTGTATTTTTTTACTGTAATTTAGTGGGGTTTTTTATAATTATTTGAGCTTGATTATTATATCTAAAAAATAAATAGCAACTGAATTTAATAGTTTAATAGGCTCTGTTGTTAATTGTAACCTTTAATATTATAGTAATGTGCCAGAAAGGGCTCACTGTATATAGTTTACAGCATTAAGCAGAGGTAGATTGTTTTATTCCTTAAGAAAAAGTTAATTATCATTGAATTTATTTAAAGGGGGAAACAGAATTTGTTTAATAAACACTGTTTAATAAAAAAGAAGAAAAAAGAAGCAATTTTATGTTTAGTTTTCTACGAACTCATAATGAACTGTAACTTTAATACCAAGGTTTTTTTGTAGGGTCACTAGCGACCCAAGTTTTGTAATAGCGCAAGTTTTTTTTTTTTTTTGCTTGTTTTTTTCTGCACAACATCTCTGATGACTCAATAAGTGCAATTCATCTTTATTCCTCACAGTGACAATGTATGATACACTAAGATGACGTGAAGTTTGGCACATAATTACCGCAGACAAAAAACAAAAGAATACACGTAAGTATCATCAACCAAACTTGAAATGGCTCATTTAATGTAGAGCATGAACTGCGCGCAGTCAAATATTAGTCACGGTCACTTGATGTTGGAGCTGGTGAAGAGGCTCTCAGCGAATTTTTGAAGACCTTGAAAACGATGTTTTTGAGAATATGTTTGCGAGCAAATATGAGCCAGTTGGGAAATGAGCTCTGACGATAACAGTGATGATGGTAAAAAGCATCTGCTCAAATTGAACCTTCCCAAGTTCCAAAAGGCAACAATTTTTTTTTGCAACAGGCAACATTCATGCGTTTGGCAGTCGCCATCGTTGATATTGTGATATGTGACTGCCTTTGTAGAGATGGTTTAATGATTCTGACCTCTTAATGATGATTTATGATTTTTTTTCGTCAAATAATTATTACAGATTTCAGAAAATAAAACAGTAATATTTACAGTTTTATTTGATTCAGACTTTTTTAATCACTGGAAACTATTATTCACACATTGCTGACAGAAAATGCACTGACCATCATGACAAAGACAATGTTTAAGTATTTAGATTTTATATTTAATTTATTTCTTGAGAGCTCTTTTCCTGGCTGCCCTATGGTCTTTTGGATTTGCACATTGGATACCAGCCATTCTTTTGTTTTTTTTGTTTTTTCATTTGGCACGTCTCCATTTGGACTCACCCAATCTATGCTGTCTTGCATAGACATGTGCACCCAAATTGACTTGTTTCTGGGAGATATTGTCTGTCGCTTCTTCTCGTATGACATAGTATGGAAAGATCTTAACTTCTTCTCTCATCTCATCTGGCCACTCATCCATATCGAAATATGAGTATATTCACGGGGGTGCGCGTGCCATCACCGTCAGCTCTGTGTGCCTTTTTCATGTCATCCATCATCTGCCTTTCCTTGTTTATTCCTCAATCCACTGTCAGGCGCTTAGGCGTTCTCGGCCCGTCTTTCAGCCTTTCTCATTTCACTTTTCAAATCTGCCTATTTACTCCCAGAGCCACTCTTCCACATCTTAAACGCTATTTGAGCTCGACAGAGTGCTTCAGAGCAGTTCCCCACGTCAATACCAGGCTTCTTTTTTTTTTTTTTCCCCTTTCCTCCTTTAAGAAAAAAGACTAATGCATCTTATCTGTTGCTGATGCACAGACACTCTCTGAACAGCTATTTCAGAGGAAAAAAACACGCTCCTGACCCAGTAATTGTCACCGCTTTATTCCCGCGGATGCTCCGATAATTCAAAGGAATAGGTCTGCTCCCTCACTGAAAAGATTTCGCAGTCGTGCAGAACAACGTGACTGACACCTCCTCCGTTCTCCACAGCCGATCCGAAAAAAGAAATTCGCAGAAATTAGTGACACTTCCAGTGATCTCTGTATCTGCCAATTAAAAAGTTCTTTTTTTTCCCCCCATAGAAAGACAGAAAGACATCATGCTAAATTTGTCCTGGAAAAAAAGGCACACTGAAGTGATTCACTGTGATTAAAGCTGGCAACGCAGAGCAGATCACTCGTTTCTTCACACTTTTCTTTGTTCCGTATGCGTGAGAGTCGCTTTAAAAACATGGATTTGAAAGAGACGGAGCTGCATCCAATTTTCACGTTTGAATTTATTCATACAAACCGTCTTGTACTTTTATACACACATTTAACATTTATCCTCCTCAGTCTTGAGATGGAAAACATTACAAAATTAACCATCAGTTGCTGCATATTAGACAGAACATTCTGATATATATACTACACTTTTATACCTATATGTTTTTTATCAAAAATGTTTGTTAGCCAAACATATAAATCATTCAGACATTTCTTTTGGTACCACTGCTTTTTAGCATTACAATATTTGACTTTGCAATAATCTTAACCCAAGAAGTCTTTTTGATTCACGGTGGGATATTGCCTGTCACACGGAAATCATTTGAAAACCCATTCAATTGCATTGTATCCTCAAGTACTGAGAGGTTCCCTGCTGAAACGTGGAAATAAGATCGCAGCTGGACGGTCTCTTTTTCCGTCATTTCTCTGGATATTGTACGGCGATATGTGGTATATGGGTACATAGAGGTACGACTCTGTGGGCCTCTAAATACACACATTACATGATTACAAAAGCAATTTCCCCTCCCCAAAGGCTCGTGCAAACATGTTTAATGTAGAACCTCTTGCTCACGCCAATTAAATTTTACTGTAACTTTTGCAAGGTTTCCAAATTGCTCTATTTTGAAGGAATTTTGATAAGAGCGAGCGTAACGTTCAGCTGTATTTGAACAAAAAATACTTTCTCAGGCATAAACAATTTAGCAGTGGAAACGAGTCGTCCCTCATATCACTACCATTTCCTTTCAGGCCAGAGGCAATAAGAGTGAGGTTTGCATTCAGAGCACACCGAAAAACACCTTTTAGTGTCACGACTGGAATTGAAATGGGGTTCACCACAGGTAACGGAGAAATGAACTCCCGTGCCAGAGGAATGGGCTCTCTCCGCCGCACTCTTAATATCAGAGCAAAGCAGGACAATGGCAGAGCAACATCTGATTAGAGCGGCTGAGCTCCAACATTCCGTTTCTATGGGAACAGGATATTATGTGCCGGCCCTGAGCAAACAGGAAGTTTATGTCTTTGAGCTATGTTTACAATGGCCTGACCCACTCTGCTGACCAGGGTGGCATCTTAAGGCATGTTAGGTGTCTGGTTGGGGTTTTTGTTTTTAGCTTGAAAAAAAAAAAAAAAAAAAAAATATATATATATATATATATATATATATATATATATATATATATATAAGTAGATACATAATCAGCCTTTTTGTAGTACAGGTTCTACAGATCGGTTTACATAGTAAGCACTCACTTGAATGTTCCTGATGTGGTTTGTTGTTTATTTTTACTAGTGCATTCTAAAGCACACTATAAGGTCACACTTTATATTAGATGTCTTTAACTACTATGTATTTAAAAATAATAATAATTGTCAGATACAATGTAGTTGTTGTGTTGATTTTGTATTGCAAAACACTCTTGCTGTTATTGAGCTGGGGATACGGGTAAGGTTAGGGGCAGATTTAGGAATATGGATCGGTTTACTGGTGAGTCAAGGTGTACAGGTCAACATTGCTCAAATCCTTACTCTTGACAATTTTTCCTGCTTCTAACACATCAACTTTGAGAACAAAATGTCCACTTGCTGCCTAATATTTCCCACCCACTAATTATTAATGTTAATCTATGGTGTTTTTTGCGTGTGTGTGTGTGATTCGAATCACAGAATATTGAGTACCTGTCTACCGATACAGAGTCCCGATCCGATTCACAGAAATTAATTAAACACGCACACACATATATATATATATAGATAGATAGATATATATATATATGCATTGATATGCCATCAATGTCAGGCGCAAACCTCGTATCTCCAAAAAAGCTACTTTTTAAAAAAATAATTGAACATTGCGTTGTCAAAGTTGGTATTTTGGATTTATATATGGTCAGAATTAAAGGTTTTAGACAAGCCAATTTTGGAATTTCAGACATATGTGTTTTGTCTGTCATTAGAATAGCCGCACCTGAGGCAGTAAGCACATCGCATTACGTTTTCATCAAGTTACAGGTTATAAAATTGCTATATACGTCCTTAGTTTTTTTTTTTTTTTTGAATACTAGATTAAGATACTCTGCTACTCAAATACATAAAACAGTTTTTTTATGTAAAGTGTTTCTTCATAAATAAAATGCTGTATTATTCAAGGAACCAGTTCTTCATTTACCATTGTGTTTCATTGCAAAAACAAAAGCACAGAAGTGTCTAATCTCTGTGCGGCACTTAGTTAACGACAGAGCCCCCCCTGATATGAGGTTTGACTGACAGTTTGAGGATCCAATGGAGATATGAGGTTTAGTCCCAAGCTCTTTTTAATACATTTCTTTGGTTAAATATTTGCAAATCCCACAGACAGACGTAAAGGGTGACCAGTAATGATTTAAAAAAAAAATTAAAAAATTAAGAAATATGAAAGTTTCCACCCAACAGACATGAAATACAGTACACAATTAGCACATTATATAAAATTATTAATTTAAGTGTTAGTACATAAAACAGACACTTAATATAAATGGAATGCGCTATTAATACTAGTACTACAGTATTTATAACTAGTCTACTAGTTATTTGTACAATTGCAGTTTAGTCGAGGATGCCCCTATGACTATCTAGGATAGCTTTAGGGTTTCGTTCACGCACCATGCTGTCAGAATTAAGCAGGCACGTTGTGGCTTGGCACTCACATGTGGAATGAGTTTCCTCTCAGATCAGCTGACCTTTATAGTGTGAGTTGCCTCATGCAATGCCTGCAGTGGGGTGATGTCACCATACAGACAGACATAATGTCACCTTCAGTATCCTGGAAATCACAGTGAAATTCCTCAAACACATTCTACGCAGGACATGAAAAAATGCGTCTAGATGTGCAAGAAAAACAGTCTGCGAGAGCTCAAATCATGCAACACAAAGCAAGAATATATTGTAAAAGTACTCCGTGTTAGGATATATTGACATACTGGTTTTGTGATATGTGTACACTACAAACGTTTAGAATAGTTACGATTTTTAATGTTTATGACAGAGTACAGCTCTTTTATGTCACCAAAATATAGAAAAGACAACAATATTGTGTAATTTTGTAAAATTTATATTTTTAAATTTACATATATTATTATTATTTATATTTTTAAACTATATCAAGAAGTAAAAACTGTTTATATTATACACATATATATACATATTAGAGTAATTCCTGAAGAATCATGTTACACAAGACTGGCGTAATGATGCTGAAAATTCAGCTTTGCAACACAGGAATAAATGACATTTTTAAAATATTTTCAAATAGAAAATATTATTAGGATTTAAAGGTTATTTTAATGATTGACATGTTTATAGCTTGCCTAATAATAACACATCGGTTTAATGGCACAGTCGTCTGAAGATAACTCAACACTGAGTTTTGTTTCCTCTTCAGAACACAGGACAGCTGTTTGTTTCCGGCCAAAGAGACGGAATCTAAAGTAGATATTTTTCAGATTATTGTCTGGACACGAATATATAAACCTCTGGATTCAATAGAGGACTTGAAAAGAGTGCTTAAATCTTTCTGTGTTCAATTTGTATTCATACTTCATAAAAAAAAACATTTTTAGAAGATGAACTAGTTAATTCTGGGGGACATCTATGATTTACTGTGCAGTGAATTTGCAATTATAATCATTCTTTTGGTCTCTTATGTTGTGCCAATTGCAGGCTATTAGTCAACAGAGGCCTTGCTAGCCCTTAATTAGTATTCTCATCTTCTGTCTGTTAAGTGTTGGTGAATCATTGTGGTTACATGCTTACTCGCTGACATTTCCATGCCTTATGATGCTCAGATGCAAGCTGGTGATTATCCAATTCCCAGCCTGCGTTTGAGAAGCGTTGGTGTGAGAACCGTGCGCCTCCATTATCCAAGAGCGTCCTCTTCTGAGACACTCAATTATGATGTCATCTTACAACTAATCAATCTTCAAAGGTGTGTTGTGGGACTTTCGTTTCAGAATTTCAGCTCTGGCAAGGAGCATTTAGCTCTGTTCCAAAACCTGGAGAGCTGCCTACTTAGAGAGCTTTTCCAAAAGGCATGCAGAAATGTTGTACTGCCTTCTAAGACATCTGATTTTGGACAAATTTCGGCCAAACACCTTGCCAATCCCAGACTCAACTGAATCACTTCTGTTAAACCAGTTGATGGACCCCACATTTCTATTTCTGATGTATACAGAGCTATTTCAGCCACATTTGAAATAAAAGATTGATTTTTTGGGGGGATTTTTTTTTAGAATTTTGGCATTATTTTTTAAATAACTGCCTGTAATATCAAAGTCCGCTTTTGGTGTGTTTGCTCTCTGTCTTTCTAACTTTGGATTTTAATCACATGTACACTGATCCGGCATAACATTATGACCACCTTCCTAATAGTGTCTGCATAACATTATGACCATAACATTATGACCACCTTCCAGATCTGCAGCAGATCATTTGAGTCCTGTAAGTTGCGAGTTGGAGCCTCCATGGATCAGGTTTGTTCGTTCACACATCCCACAGATGCTCGATTCGATTGAGATCTAGGGAATTTGGAAAGCAAGTCAACACCTCAAACTCGTTGCTGTGCTCCTCAAACCATTCCTGAACCATTTTTGCTTTGTGCCAGCACATTTTTCTGCTGAAAGAGGCTACAGCCACCATGGAAGACTGTTTCCATGAAAGGGTGTACAATCCACGTTATGTAAAAGAAAACATGATTCATCAGACCAGGCCACCTTCTTCCATTGCTCTGTGCAATTGTGATGCTCACATCACAGCAGTTGGTGCTTTCGGCGGTGGATGGGGGTTAGCACGGGCACCCTGACTGGTCTGTGGCTATGCAGCCCCATACGCAAAAACAAAAAACAAAAAAAAAAACTGTGATGCACTGTGTGTTCTGACACCTTTTTATCAGAACCAGCATTAACTTCTTGAACAATTTGAGCTACATTAATGCGTCTGCCAGTCTTCGCTCCCCACGTGCATCAATGAGCCTCGACCGCCCATGACCCTGTCACCAGTTCACCACTGTTCCTTCCTTGGAGCACTTTTGATACTGACCACAGACCGGGAACACCCCACAAGAGCTGCAGTTGTCTAGCCATCATAATTTGGCCCTTGCTCAAATCCTTACTCTTAACAATTTTTTCCTGCTTCTAACACATCAACTTTGTTAGGGTTTGTGTGTGTGTGTGTGTGTGTGTGTGTGTTTGTGACATATCAGGACACAAATGTGTATAATGACATGGGTATGACACTGGTATTACAACTTCAAGGTGAAATATGAGGACATTTCACATGTCCCCACTTTTCAAACAGCTTTAAAAACATACTAAACAAGGTTTAATTAAAAATGTAAAAATGCAGAATGTTTTCTGTGAGGGTTAAGTTGTGGGGGGGGGGGGCAGAATGTACAGTTTGTACAGTATAAAAACCATTACGCCTATGGAATGTCCTCACTTTGATAGCAAAACGTGTGTGTGTGTGTGTGTGTGTGTGTGTGTGTGTGTGTGTGTGTGTGATCGGAGTCATTGAATATTGGGTATCTGTCTGCCAATACCGAGTCCCAATCCGATACTTTCTTTTTTTTTTAGTGCTTGGTGCACACTTTAAGTAGGATATATTAAAGTTATCAAAATCAATCCAAGGGCCTTGCAGAGAGTTCCTCATATGTAATCAAGGGGCATCTATCATAACGGATTAAATTAAAATTGTTATAATTATACTATATTTGGTCAGAATTATAAATATGGGACTATTGATATAAACATCTTGTATTTAAAAAAAAAATATATATACATCAATGGAATTCAGTTCATTTTACTGTTGCTTTTGTTGAAAATGTTCCCTCTGGATAGCAGACTGAAAACTTCTGTATTTTGATTATTTTATTTTATTATTTTACTTATGGTTAACCTAGCAATGTCAAGCTGTATTGGAGTCAGTTGTGTGTCGAGTAATCTTAGTACTTCATGTGAAGAATGCTATTTATGTGGCATGTGTTGTTTCTATTCCAGTCAGTTACTTATGAGCTTCCGTTTTATTTACTGCCTCAGCTAGAAGTCAGTTGCCTTTGTAGACAGCAAAGGAGCTCAAAGGATTTTCCAAAAATGTAGAATTTTAGAAGATCTTTAATTACATGTTCCCACAAAAGTCAACAATTTATAATCATGGTTTTTTTTTGGTTACTTTTGTTTCAGCTTGCTCTTAATTCTCTCTCTCTCTCTCTCTCTCTCTTCCTTTCACATGCTCATTGTAGTCTTTTTAATGAGAGATTTTGTATCCGTTTCTCCACAGGTCAGCCTGCCCAACGACTCCAGTTGTGTGGAGGAAATTCTGCGGGTGAGTTAGATTCCCTCTCTTTCTCTCCAGCATACTAATTACGCTTGTTCACCTGCTCACTGCTGTTTTACACACTATGGCACTTCGCTGTCATGAGAATAAGGCTCCGTTTTAAAAGAGAGGCCCAATTACATTAAAACTGATGGTAATGTTGTTGCTGTTGTTGTTGTTTTCCCTAGAATATACCTTCCCCTATTTGTTCTTACAGGGTGAGGGCAGTAAAAAGAAACTTTACACATTATTTTAAATGTGATGATGCCAATGAAACCCTTGCAATGTTATATCTTTAGAAACTTAAGCTCTCAAAAATCATGATATTTCATTTGCTTCCAGCTTATTTTTAAAACCAAATGTTTATTTTCTTGTTCGTAAGGCATTTTTTTGATTAAATCTCGAATGTCTTTGTGATGTATAAATGTCTTGTTCGTAATAGCTCCAGTTTTATCCGTTATGCATTCTGAAAATATTCTAATGTAATCTATATCTTTATCATGAATAGTTGTACCCACAGTTACATAAACAATACAAGTACATAAATCTTGTTCATAATCAGCAAGTATAATGTATATAAAATATGCACATGGAATTTGGTGTTGATCTTGTGTTTTATTTTATTGCACTTAAAGGTACAAAGGTTTATTAGGCCTATAAGAAATTGCGAATGCATCAATACCTTTATTATGTTTTATATACAAATATTCATATGAAGTGTTACCCATAAGCTCCTCTAAACGTCCAGTTCCCATCTATTTTGTGCTATTAAGACATGATGCCACAGATATCAATGTAAGTGAGGTGCAGTGAACTGACTCTGTTAGAACATCCTGTATTCTGTCAGTGAAGATTGAGGCAGAACATGTTGCCAGGGCAACCCAGAGTACATGTGTCTGTTGAAGTGCATGGTGGGTTTACTTTACTCAGAGGAGCTGCTGTAGTCCCTCACACTTCAGCTGCACATATGTTGACTCACATGTGACTCATGAATGAGGACGTGTTTTGTTTCAGTCTCTAAGGATCAGTGGGAAAATCCGATGGTGATGTCATAATGAATAATTGCTTGCTAATAGAGTGGAATTAAAATAACATAATTCGTATTTTCAAAGAGTTTCATAAGTAATAATCTCTTTTGTAGAGTTGGAAATGCAGTGCTGAACGTTAGTCAGTAACCCAGTAAAATAAATGACAAAAATGGTTCCACAGCATTTAAAGGATTAGTTCACTTCAGAATTCAAATTTCCTGGGGTCGGTTGCACCAGCTCGACGTACAAAAAGTTGGGTGTAAGCTCTACGCTGGACTTTGTTATGTCCAGCTTTCCGATTAATATTTACATATTATATAGACTGTTAGTTGAGACATTTTCGCGTTACTATGGTTACAAATGTGAATTTATGGCTCCAACGAATAGACGAAAAATTACTGATGAGCCGAAAAAAGAAAAATGATTGAGCAATGCAGTAAGTTTATGTATATTTTGGTATGCAAGCAAAACAATTCAGCAACGAATAAAAAAAAAAGATTTTTATGTTGCAAAAGATAAGCTGTTAACACCAAGTACAAATTTATGGAACAAGTTATAGGCTAGACCTGTTTACAGAGTAGAGTACTCAAATTTTTGGAGCAAGTTATATTTTAATAACGCTTTCAAATTTAGCCGATAATCCCGACCCGCCTTTAGTACCGAGGACAGTACTGAAATATACCAGACGCTCCATCATCTCAACGTTTTTGTTTGCCTTTATTTTCATCATGGAAACAAGTCAAGACTTCTCGCTTTACGCCTACCTTTGATTGGCGTCAGATTTAGTCTCAGACGTGCGCTACGCCCAGATGGTGCAACGGGTATTAATTCTACGCCGGACTTAAAACGCATTTTACGTTAAGCTTAGTCTTACGACCTACGTCCAGCTGGTGCAACCGGCCCCTGATAATTTACTCACCCCCATGTCATCCAAGATGTTTATGTCTTTCTTTGTTCACTTGAAAAGAAATTAAGGTTTTTGAGGAAAACATTCGAGGATACAGTGCTCTACACGATCCCAGATGACGAATAAGGGTCTTGTCTAGCGAAACGATCGGTCGTTTTCTTAAAAAGAAATGTAAAAATTTGATTCTTTTAACCACAAATGCTCGTCTTGCACTGCAATGTTGGAAAGATCACGCGTGATTTCACGTCATTTCATTTTTCATCATTTAGCAGACGCTTTTATCCAAAGCGACTTACAAGGGGAGCAATTAGGGGTTAGGTGTCTTGCTCAAGGGCATTTTAGTCGGAATCGAACCGGCAACCTTCAGATTACAAGCCCGACTCCCTCACCACTAGGCCACGACTACCCCAAATGTCGTGATGTAGTTGGAAGTATCGTGGTAAGGCGAAAACCTCGTTTTCTCTTCCAACATCAAAATTGTCCTACATCGCCGTTTTAACTTTTTTTGTAAAGGCTATTTGACTTTCTTGACTTTGCATGTTTTCTTTAGACACTGGATCGGTACTTCTGCCTACGTTGAGCGTGACCTTTCCAACGGTATTACGTAATCGTAGAGCTTGTGTAAGATGAGCATTTGTAGTTAAAATGTATATAAATCTTCTTTTTTTTTTAGAAAATGACCGATCGTTTTGTTAGATAAGACCCTTATTCCTCAACTGGGATCATGTAGAGCCCTTTGAAGCACTGAAACTGACATTTGGACCTTCAACCCACCCCGTTGAAGTCCATAAGGAGAAAAATTCTGGAATGTTTTCCTCAAAAACGAAAGAATGACATAAACATCTTGGATGACACGTGGGCTGAGTAAATGATTAGGAAATTTTAATTTTGAAGTGTACTAATCCTTTAGTGGTACAGGATATGAAGCTATCTTAAGGGGGAAAATTTATTTAGGAAAGTTTTTGATTTTCTGACTTTTTGATCAAAAATGCTGGCAGTGGCTGGCAACTTTTATTTATTTAAAATTTTAGGATTTTAAAATTATGCTTCACGATATCACAGTTTCCACTGTATTTATTCACTTATTGTATTTTTTTTTTTAATATTTTTTGTTAAATTGCAATAATGTCACATTGTTCTTACTATATTTTTCATCAAATAAGTGCAGCCTTGGTGAGCAGAAGAGACTCCTTTCGAAAACAAACAAAGAAAATAATTATTCCAAACAGTGTAAAATGTATTGAATGGTGCTCAAATATGTCACCTTTGCAAAGATTACTCTATAAAAGGTAAATGTTAGAAATGAAGTTTATACACTGTTAAAAGTGTCCTGCAAGGTAATGTAAATAAATAAATAAAAGACTTCAGATAGCAGAAGCAAGATAATAGATTTTCACTGTTATAGTTCAAATATTACTATGCATGGGCCAGGATGGTGAACTCGTCGATTAGTGAGGCTGAGTAGTTGATTTATTCCGATTATTCAGATTTTTTTTTTGTTTTAGCTTTAATATTTTTGGCAGTGGCACTTTAAAGGTAATGGATTCTGCGAGGAAGGCGGGATGTTAGCATGCTGAGAGCGTGTAAGGCTTGTGTACTGTCAGCACTGTAAGATCTCTCAGAGAAGTCGCATCTCTAAATTCATCTCCTTTAAAGCATCACCTCTGCAGCCATCAAAGTGGCTCCTTTTTAACAAATCCGAGGCATTCAACAATACATTTCAAGACAGTTTGTATGGGACTTTAAATAAGATGCTGTGAGCAATGTTTCTGTTATTATGCATAACAAAAGTCTCTTGTTTTGAACTGTGAAAGCTCCGTGCAACAAAAGGTTTTAGGTATTTAGCCTAAACATTTGTTGAATCTATGTCATTTACTCTACAATCAGGGCAGAGCAGTTTGCATAAGTTTTTAAATGTAAATTTTTTGTAATCTGTACACTGTAAAAAATATTTTCATGATTTATAACCTTTTTTCTTTTGGCAAATCAACTGGGTTAATGTAGTTCAGATAACATAATATTTTGAGTTTCTGTTGATTAAACCAATCGCCTTCATTGCATTAACTCAATTTTTTTCATTTCAATGAACTTAAAATTTTAAGGCAACCATGCAGGTAACGTACTTTTTCAAGTTAAACCAACAATTCTTTTTTACACACTTCAAAAGTAGTTTGGCTTTGCATCTTAAGACCTCTCTTCTGCAGAGTGTTTTTGAGCAAAAGTCATAAACTGGGTCCAAAATCTAATATTATAGTATGTGACAAACAGGATCCCAAAAGAGGAGTGTGTCTGAATAGTAGACAGTAGTCGAAAAATCCCTGGAAGACCAAGTATGGATTTGATGGATATTTTTCAATCCCATGAGGCCATGGGAGGGGATTTATTTATGACAGTGAAGTGACGCAATTGACGCTGGTCAATCAAATGACAGTAACAACATGGCGGATGTAGTACATGAAAACGTCATTCATACTACCCATATGCATACTATATAGAGTGTACTTTTTTTAAATTCAAATGTAGACCTTATATCGATTATGTAAATTTTGTAAACCACTACAAAGAAGCTCTTTAAAGAATACACTTGGGATCGGTAAGATTTTTTAATGTATTTCAGTCCCTCCAGAAAAACGCGATTATGCGATCGCTTGATTTCATGCATAATCAGCCAAAGTCCGCATATTTATGCGGGGGGTCGCATTTTTTCAAATATGCCGCACTTTCACCGCATAAATTGCCGATTTCAGCAAGAAAAATATGTAATTTTGAGCCGTGTGTTGATGAAGGTCTGAAATAAAACAGAATGAGAAGTGAAATATTCTGTGATTTAGTAAGTCTGCCTCTTTACATGAAGGCAGTATCTAGTGAGAACAGGGTGTTGTTGGGGGGAATCACATTTTTTTCCTCTTTTGCATCAAAAACCGCAGTTTTTGCCAGTTCCCGCAATTTCATCGCATAAAATTGCAAAAATATCCCGCATATTCCATCGCATTTTTTAAGAATCAAGGATTTTTGCCCGCAAAAATCACAAAAAATTCCCGCGTTTTTCTGGAGGGACTGGTATTGGAAAGACGTATCTTGTGCTTGTCAAGGTTGCATTTATTCAATGAAAATGTAAAATATATTCTTACAATTTAAAACAAAATGTATTTGTTTTGTTTTTTTATTTTAAAATGTAATTTATTCTTGTGACATCAAAGCTGAATTTTCAGCATCATTGCTCCAGTACTTCAGTGTCACATGATACTTCAGAAGTTGCTGCTTATTTAGATTTTTTTTAAGGATTCTTTGAGTAGAAAGTTAAAAAAAAACAGCATTTATTTGATATTTTTTTCTTTGCAACAATGTAAAAGTTTTTACTTTGAATTTTGATCAACTAATGCATGCATGCTAAATAAAAGTAAAAAGTAAATAAATAAAAAATCTTGTTGTCTTGATCAACACCCCTAAAAAACAGTAGTGCAAACCTGTTCTTCTGAAATACAGAATGGATACTGCATCAAAATCCCATCAGCCCATTTATCTCCTCTTCTCAAATAGGTCCAAGAAGTTAAGTGATTCTCCATGGAGAAAAAGTCTAAGCCATCAACACGTATTCCAAAGAGCAGAAAATCCTGATCCAGACACATGCACGCATTCCCATTACATAACTCAAGGGTCATAAAACATCTTGAATAGAGCCAGGTTGAACGGATTTGCAGTTTTAGTTGGCCGCAGCTGGATGTTAGAGTGCCTAAGAATATATGACAAATGTGCTGCATCAATGATAATAATAAGCTGGATTAAAATCTTTTTTTGGTGTAAACAATATTAAACTTTATAGAGTGAGTTAATGTAGTGTGTTGGTCTGGTAGATCCTGGACAGATCATTGTGCTGCGTGTCACTTGACTGCGAGGCATGTGGAAATCAGATGAGAGCATGCAGACACACTTTAACCACTTAACACAGTGTCATGTGTGCTGAGATGTTCCTGTTTGTCAAACATCTGTGTGTAGAACATCTTTGCATTCATTGTAACAATGCAATAATGTATGAAGTCAGTTCTAATCAAGGTGTAATGAATCAATTATCAACATGGTTCACTATTGCAATGTTTCCCAACCAGGAGGCCGTCTGGTGAGAGCAGGGGCACCATGTAAAACGTCCTACAAATATCATTTTTAAATTGCTAAAATATGTTAAAAAAAAAAAAAAAGTACTTTGTGCCATCAATCTCTGATGTCTCCAATAACAACAAATAGCACACAAATTTCATATAAATGCAAATCGTAAGAAAGGTTGGTGTGAATTGCTGGGGCTGCGCATGATTATCATTCCAGTGCTCAAATCCAAAGTGCGCACACATAAAGTCGCCTCTCAAACAGTTTGCGAGTGCCAAATTAATCTTCTTTTTAACCGTTTGCTGTGCTTACGTTCTAATACACACGATAATATCAACTGTCGGTTATGTCCCAAGCGTAAAAAAAACATCATGTGCAACAGTATATTAAATATGTGCGTCTGGTCTTAAAGAGATAGCAGTCTTGTTAACTAAATTAACTTTTTTTTTTTAATTATATGTTTGAAAAGTGTACTTTCTTCCTCATGAATGTTACTTTGATTTGATATCTTGCTATTTAATGCCAAGATATTCATGCATATTAAATATTAAGTATCTAAATTCTTTTTGGGGCCTTTGTGTTATTGCGCATGAAGCTCAAATGATCATGAAGCAGAAGGCAAGAAGAGAAAAACATCATTCATATTTAGTATGTAATTCAAATGCAGCACTTTTCTAATATTTTTAAGGACACTGAAGGTTGTCAGAGCAAAATGTTTCCCATCTGAACACAGATATGTGTAGGATGTATAGCTGAGCTGTCCAAGAACCAGAAGAGTAAACAGTCTCTGATCCGGCCTGCTCGTGTTTGGATAACCTTGTTTGGCTCCAGGAGCAACGCTCCGTTGCTTTTAATAAATTTCATTTGCAACTCAAAGCTTCCACCGCCATGCCTCGCCCCCACTGAAGCTCGGAGAAATGAATGGATTTTGTGTGCATTTTTCTGGAATGTAATAACACAGGTTTTCTTGGGAGAGAGTTTGCCATATTGCCCCAGAGATTTCACAGTATTCCTGTGTGTGATGTCATTAAGCAAGATGCTAGTTTTCTTGGAACAACATTTAATAAATAAGCTCTCTTCAGTGGGATTATCTGTGATTGTTTGCAGTTGTCATTTTCATTATCGCTTCTGATAATTGAGCAAGATGTTTGTTTGTGTATTTATGCTCTTACGATACATTGATCAATTTTCCCATTGGATACATGTTGATAGTTGGTAAATCTGTGTTGTAGATCATTGACTGCTTCATGATAAACAGCTCAAATGCTCTATCCATTTATCTATCATCTACTAGGGGTGTGACGAGACACGAGATTGAGTTTGCGAGAATAAGACATTCACAATAAGAGAAATCCTCAATGACAAAATTCATAACTGGAAAAATAGTCTGCAGGTGCATTCTGAAATGTTTTAACTAATCATCTTGTAATGAATGTCATTTCCGTTCTACTTTCTGAGTATGAATTATCATATGAATTGAAAGACAACGATATACAAGCACTGTAAAAGATTTTGCCACAAATTCAACCGACCAGCTTCTCTCCTGTATGATTTCACATGAGTCTTCAGACCGCACTGTATATGATTTATGAGCGAACAGTATAAATAACAAAAATAAATAACAGTTTTTTCTTAGTCGTATTAAGTGCAAACAATAAGGTCAACCATAATCAAAGTACTCTCGATATTCAAACGTTTGATACTGGGAGAAAGGATACTGTATGTCGGAGCTCGCGTTTTACTTTCGCTTTTGAATTCGCGATCACACTCACTCACTGAATAGGGTGCATAGAGTGCGCATTCTACAAGATACGACATTTATCAAACGATTAGGCTCTGTTTTGCTACAAATCCTCCATCATGGTCTTCTCAGTCATCTTGTCTTACTCTCATCATGTGATCAGTGATTCCTGCTGGATGAGCAGAGCAGATGTTTACAATTGACTGTTATCCAACTGAATTTTATGTTTTTTATTACAATGAAAAAAAGCCAAACCACAGTGGAGGCAGTGCCGCGGTGGGCACCATAATGTAATGTAAGTGTAGTGGTAGTGTAGCTTTTCACCTCAATGAGAAATCTTATCTCATTATAATATCGCCATCCCACCCCTACTATCTATTTATGTATCTATCGATCTATCTGTCTATCTATTATAATAACTACTTTTGTGTTATTGTTGTTGTACTGTAGGAGATGACCCACTCCTGGCCTCCACCTCTCACTGCCATCCACACACCAGGCAAAGCTGAACAGACCAAGTTTCCCATCCCCTCAAAGGTGGGCGTTCTCTCTCTCTCTCTCTCTCTCTCTCTCTCTCTCTCTCTGTGCCTTCTTTGAACTTTTTAAATGGACTTAATCGTCAACATTACAGAGTATCATGAGTCATGACATGAAAGTTTATTGCTAATGATAGGGTCTAAAAGGCAAGCAGATGATATTCTTCAAACTGGTTCTGGCTCTGTTCAAAAACCTAGTGAGCTCTGTACTGCATACTTAATCACCATCTAAGACACTCAGATGGAACTTGATTTGGGAAGCTCTACATAAGCGGCAACCCCACATGCCATAGGAGACTTACACTTATGTTGTATTTTCAATACAAATCAATGTTTCTCTTGCTCACTCTCTCGCGGAGACGGCAAGCATTTATTCTTTAACCTATAATTTGTTCAGATTTGAATTTGTATGCAAATGTTTCAGCAATTGTGAACCACTGAATGTTTTATTTCAACTTTCATGTCCTCCAGTCAGCTATTTTATATAAAATTCAACTGCTTTAATTTGAGGTTGTGGATGATTGAACTACCATAACTCTATACACAAAGTTACTCTACTTAAAGATTTTATATTATTGCATTAATTGGAAGATATTTAAACATTTATTTATTGGGAACAGGAAAGGTCCCCAAGCCAGGATTCGAACTTGGGTCGTCTGAAGCACAGCAACTCTACATGTTGTAAATTTTATGATTATAATAAAGAAGAATGGTTTTAATTTATTATTTTAGTTATAGAAGGCATATTTGTTTGTTGGAAACTATGAAAGAACAGAATTTTTTGATCAATTCTGAAAAAACATCCAAAAACAAAAGTCTTTTTTTTTTTTTTTTTTTCCTGACCCCACGTTGGGCTGTTGTCATAAAGTCCATTTATCACTCTTCACCTGATATCATGTGACAGGCATCCTGAGATGTTGGAAGGATAAACAATGTCATTAGCATGATGTCAAAATGTATTTACCTCTCAGCTGCTTTGAGGCAATTTGTGACCCATGCTGCTTCTGATAGTTACATAACTAAAAAACTAAAACTCTGTTTAGCCAGTTATTCTGCTGTCCATGAGTATTACAAAACAGGTTAAACCATTTCATCACATTTACAATATTATTACCTGTGAGAATAAACCTTCAGAGTTTGGGAATGAGATTACTGGCCTGTTAAAAAAAAATAATAATAAAAAAAAAAATATGCGTGAAAGCTCGGTACTTTCCACTCAGGTTCCTTTCAAATCCCATGATGCTCTTTTCTCTTTGCCGTGGCGTCCGCTATTTGTCTCTTAATAGGACATGGTCTGAATCTCATAAGTTGGCCTGGATGACACTGCTAATAATACACTGACTCCGTAAATCCTGATGTAATGTGCCATCGGCGGGCTCAGACGGCTCTCCACCGCACAGCTCACCCGCTCAAGTGTGATTTGTGTGCCTGCTCTAATTGTATTAGTGTAAAATCAATTAAAGCTATCAGCAGAACTATTTCCCATCTGTGGCTGCTCCATGTGAGTTAATGCACAGAATGTAGCACTGATATTTTTTTTTTTTTTTTCAGTCAAAGATGTTCTTATCATGTTTTATGCATTTAGTTATTCATTTATTTAAGCTGTTGTTGTCTTTCACTACATCCGTCTCTCTTTCTATTGCAGGATTCCCAGCATGTGACCTCAGGATACAATGGAAGTAAGGAACATCTTGCTTCTACATGTCACATTTTAGCTCATACCGAATTCTTTAAACTTCAGATTTCCAATAACATGGAATGCTATGTTATGTATCATGTGCCACATTCCTGGTATATGGACATGTGCAGTCAAACCTGATCTCTAATATTTCCATGAAATTCTTTTCGCAGAACGCTGCAGCGTTCCTAGTAACAAGCCTGCAACCAAGTCGGTACCACAGAAGTCGTGAGTATTCGTTTGATGAATAATTAGAGGGAGTCTCTCTGGGTGGAGAAAGAGAGAGAGAGTATGTTCATAGTCTTGCTTTGTTCCCCTGTAAAACATTTCCCAATGAAACACGTCTGGCCAGTTCCCAGCTGAAGGGAAACGGCGGTCTTCGCAAACAAACTTTACAATCGGTGGTCCTTCACTTTAACCCTTTCCTAGACTTTCATATCCGTGTTTGGAGAGGTATCCAGAAATATGAAATTACTTGAGAAGGAAAATGGCATGATATGTGAAGACAAAGAAATGTCTTAATGTCATATCTTATCTGCATATAAAAGTTATGTTTCTTCGCTAATTAACATAACAGCCAAAATCATGAGGTACGTCAGTGAGTGAGCTCCAATTTTGTGACAAACATTGCCTTTGAAAGTGGTAGGCATGGTCAAGTAATTGTTATCATAAAGGTATTTTATTAAAAAAAAGTGGATGGAAACTTGGCAATTGGTGCTAGAAATTTGTAAGTACATGTGTTATGGTTTTAAGGAGTTTATGCTTTATTTTATTTTATTTTACTACGACTGAAAACCATTTTTGCTTTGTGCAAAGACACCGATGGGTTTAAAACCACGAGTGCTTCACTTGAATCTGAACACAAAAAAACAAAAAATTAGCACTTACAAGGTTGATTTTTAGGTTCGCATGGACATGTACTATGAATAACAGTATTAAACCTTAGTGGTGCCAAAACGTGTTCAAAAGCAGGTTTCTAAACACATATGACAAAGCCAAACAAATGAAAGTGTTCTTGCGTTGGTTTGGACAGGCAGTGATGAGGTGATACTGCAAACAATAGCTGGAGGAATGCTGCATTGTTTACCCGTGGAAGCCACTTAAAGTCTGCAGTTATCTGCTGATCTGGCCCGAGTCTCTGATATGTCATTTTCTCTTCATTCCAGAGACCCAGAGCAAGCCTTGAGCAGCGCTCTTCATGTTTACTGCATGCCTTTCGCATATCCCACTGTCGTCTTACACTGCTCCATTATTCCTTTGCTTCTGCTCAAAATCACCCCGCTTGTATTCCTCTCAGTTATGTGCTAGATATTTGAAAGATCTTAAATGATTTAACCAGTCCAAATGTTTAGGGATGCAACCCTCAGGGCAAGGGCATTTCTGTCAATACTGGCTTTGTCCTCGAGAGCTGGGTGCATGAACTTAGCTTCAATGTTTGAATTGCAGTGTGAATATCAGGAAATATCGAGTTGACAGATATGTTACATGATATCAAGCAGTCTTTGCATTGTTGAATGTCAAGGGAGTTCAACGAATGCGAGACCCAGTTTGTCGTCTATGTGCCACGCTTGAGTAGGACACGAGCAAGAATGAGATTTCATTTTCAGTTAAGTCAAAATTGATTTCATTGATGGGAGGATGCACAGTTTAATTGGATCCACTTATGGATGAATAAGTGAGCTTTATAATATCGGAGGGAAAAAACTGTGTAGTAATTGTTGTTAACTCGCATAACCTCGGGGCGGGCGGTAATATTCCTCACTCTACCACACCGATACCTCAAGACTAACACGGAGGATTCAGATATGCCATCTCTTAAACCTTTAGCACTTGAATCTCTCCCACTTGAGCCACAATCATCCATTAGGTGGATAGTACAGAGGCTTTAATTTGAAGTTTACCGTAGTGAGAAGTCGTAAAACGGCACTTTTCCTCGGCAGATCGGCCATTTTGTAACCTCCTTGCGAGTGGCGGTGATCAGCGGTGTAATTTACTTGGAGCCTGATATTAGTCACACTCAACTGGCGCTTTTCCCACCGTCTGTGAGAGCACACCAGAGAATATGGGCCAGTGTCAAACACAAACGGGGCCGCAAGCCAAGGATAGCCTCTACTGGTAGATTAGATATTCTCAGGGATGACGCTCCGCTGAAACGTTCTGCTTGAGGATATTATTATGGTGTTACATTCCACTGTGTTGACTGGAATTTATGAATATCTATGCGCCTTATTTGACCAGCTCCTATTCTTAAGGCAAGACACTACAGGCGAAACCGTCCTTCAATTATTTTTCTCAGGCACTGGTCAATTTTGAGATTGTTAGCCATTTTGCTTCAGTAACTTGACTTCTAGCTATCCAGTTTTATCTCTATTCTGAAGGTTTTTACAGAGGGGTTTGTTCATATATATTTACCATTTTATGCCTAAGAACATGATGTAATTTTCTTTCTTACTGGCTGTTGACAGTAATTTCTCATTTATGGATTGATAAAAAAAAAGGCTTAATCTAATGTTCTGAAAATGTATACATTACATATTTTAACATTACATAGCAGAAACGTTTAATACAAAACAATTGTCTTTACTCTCATTCTACTGGGAAAGGTATGGCGGTTAGGTTATGTTTTTTTTTTTTATTATTATTATTTTTTACCCTATTCTCCTGAAGTGTCTTCATTTCTGAGTCGGAAACAGAGCAGCGTTGTACGTCATAAATGATCTGTAATTCATCCATAGCTCATTGTCATACAGTACACAAAGGCCTATCTGATTACTCCATTAAACTCACACGTTAAGCATCATTCATCTCACATGAGGTCAACTCAGGGAGTCATCAAACTGCAATTGATTAGGCTTAATTAGTCATCAGAAGGAAGGGCAGAGGAGAGCGGTAAGAGCTCTCTTCTTGATGGAAATGGTTTGCGGATGGTCTTCAGCTTTGGTTTCTAATTATGCCAAGATGCTTAAAACGGCTGCAACCTCAAAGTCAGAGGTTCATCAGACAGCCTCAGATCTGCATTAAGAGTTCAAACAGCACTGTGGCAAGCATTCTCAGACAAACTCCATTTAAACATTACATATTAGAGAAAATCACAAATGAGATCTCATTAATGCACCACCGTTGAAAATCAATCAATCAATCAATCAATCAATCAAACTTTATTACAGACTCAAGGTCCAGATTTAAAAAACAGGACAATAGACAACATATAAAAGTTTTGGGTCAGTAAGATTTTCTTGTTTTGTTTTGTTTCTTGACAAAAATGTATACTTTAGTAAAAAAGTAAAGACATTAATAATGTTACCAAAGATTTCTATTTCAAATAAATGCTGTTTCCGCTCTGTGCTCATGCTGAGGTGGTTCATGTGACACTAACGCAAAAACAGACTTCATTCTCGTCAATGGAAAACATATTTACACTCTCCGAATCATTCCCTATCCTCTATAATAGTGCACCATATGCCATTCACCATATAGAAGCTAGTAAATGTGTGAACTGAATGACTTCTTTCAGCCACAGCTTCAGTGTCTGTTTATATTGTAGCAATTGGACAGAAGATTTAATGAGAAGCTGAAGTGCGATGTGATGTCATGAAAATCCGAACACTAGAGCGAACTCAGAAACCACTGGAGCGGATAAAGGAGATACTGGAGGAGACACAGGAGATGGAGGAGACACAGAAGATGTTGGAGGAGATACTAGAGGAGACATAGGAGATGGAGGAGACACAGAAGATGTTGGAGGAGATACTGGAGGAGACAAATGAGATGGAGGAGACACAGAAGATGTTGGAGGAGATACTGGAGGAGACAAATGAGATGGAGGAGACACAAGATGTTGGAGGAGATACTGAAGGAGACAAATGAGATGGAGGAGACACTGCAGATGTTGGAGGAGACACTGGAGGAGATACTGGAGGAGACACAGGAGGAGGAGACACAGAAGATGTTGGAGGAGATACTGGAGGAGACAAATGAGATGGAGGAGACACAAGATGTTGGAGGAGATACTGAAGGAGACAAATGAGATGGAGGAGACACAGCAGATGTTGGAGGAGACACTGGAGGAGATACTGTAGGAAACACAGGAGATGGAGGAGACAGAAAATGTTGGAGGAGATACTGGAGGAGACACAGGAGATGGAGGAGACACAGGAGATTTTGGAGGAGATAATGGAGGAGACACAGAAGATGTTGGAGAAGACACAGAAGATGTTGGAGGAGACACTGTAGGAGATACTGGAGGAGACATAGGAGATGGAGGAGACACAGAAGATGTTGGAGGAGATACTATAGGAAACACAGGAGATGGAGGAGACACAGAAGATGTTGGAGGAGATACTGGAGGAGACACAGGAGATGGAGGAGACAGAAGATGTTGGAGGAGATAATGGCGGAGACAGGAGATGGATGAGACACAGAAGATGTTGGAGGAGATACTGGAGGAGACACAGAAGATGTTGGAGGAGATACTGGAGGAGACAGGAGATGGAGGAGACACAGAAGATGTTGGAGGAGATACTGGAGGAGACATAGGAGATGGAGACACAGAAGATGTTGGAGGAGATACTGGAGGAAACACAGGAGATGGAGGAGACACAGAAGATGTTGGAGGAGATACTGGAGGAGACATAGGAGATGGAGGAGACACTGAAGATGTTGGAGGAGATACTGGAGGAAACACAGGAGATGGAGGAGACACAGGAGATGTTGGAGGAGATACTGGAGGAGACATAGGAGATGGAGGAGACACAAAAGATGTTGGAGGAGATACTGGAGGAGACACAGAAGATGTTGGCGGAGATACTGGAGGAGACACAGGAGTTGGAGGAGACACAGAAGATGTTGGAGGAGATACTGGAGGAGACACAGAAGATGTTGGAGGAGATACTGGAGGAGACACAGAAGATGTTGGCGGAGATACTGGAGGAGACACAGAAGATGGAGGAGACACAGAAGATGTTGGAGGAGATACTGGAGGAGACACAGAAGATGTTGGCGGAGATACTGGAGGAGACACAGAAGATGTTGGAGGAGATACTGGAGGAGACATAGGAGATGGAGACAGAAGATGTTGGAGGAGACACTGGAGGAAACACAGGAGATGGAGGAGACACAGAAGATGTTGGAGGAGATACTGGAGGAGACATGGGAGATGGAGGAGACACAGAAGATGTTGGAGGAGATAATGGAGGAGACATAGGAGATGGAGGAGACACAGAAGATGTTGGAGGAGATACTAGAGGAGACAGGAGATGGAGGAGACACAGAAGATGTTGGAGGAGATACTGGAGGAGACACAGGAGCTACATCTGTAGCATGCTCAGGAGACGCTGGTTCAGTCCAAAAGTCAATGAGCTACTCCTCCTTGGCCAGTGTTGCCATCTTGGAAATGGCGGCGGCCATTTGGCAATGTGGCTCGGTTGCAGCGGCCTTCTTGCGTTGAGGCTTGGGATCGGCAGCCATCTTGCATTGCGGCTCGGGAGCTGTGGCCATGATCAACGCTGGGCAGAGGATGAAGCTGGTCTTTAAAGTCCTGTGGAGAGGCACCGGGGAACAGAAATGGCCTGTGCCATTGGACGGGGATGTAGAGGTTCTCGGCGCGGAGTGAGCGAGTGTCGCCGTGTGTGCCTCCAATGGGGCAATCCCTGTCAACCTCTTCAACTTCGAAATTGGAATCGTTCAGTTAAAGAATAAGATTAATTGAACGTGACGAGGGAAAAATAGCAAGCAGGTTCACAATAACCTCATCCAGAGGTACGGAAACACACATTGAATACTCATCCCAGCTCAGCTTGATGAACTCTTCATTTCTGGCCATTCTGCCGTAATCCCCACAGACTGTCCTCCGCCGCGATCATCTTGCAGACACGGGGTCATGGCAGACATGTCTGGATCCTGCGTACTGTTACGAGTGCGGTGTCCATGAAGAAGCGCATGATGAAGGGAATCTTTGTGTAGAGTTTAAAAAGTACACAGAGAATAACTGAGAGATAAAACACAACACCATCAAATTAACAACACTTCAGGACAAAGACCAGAGAGAAACTCAGGGTATAAAAACACAGAACAGAAGAGCAAACGATACTCATTAACAACACAAACCTGACATGAATGAAACGATAATGAACTCAATTCAGTAACTATAGAAACCATGAGAAAACTGAACCTGTTTTTCAGGGAATACATGTAACAATAAGTTAATTTACAGTTCATAATGAATACACTCAAACTAATTGAACTGTGGAAGAACTACTTGAGCAGAACACTGTTCCTCTGGGATGACCACACGGTGTTACTTGAAAAGACATCCATTATTATTGATGATGTGACAGTTAACAGGTTTGAACAAAGCACTTTTGGCTTACATCTCTTTTTTTTCTCCATACAAAACACTCCCGATGTGCTCATGTCCAAGCATACATTTAAATTCGCGGCATGCAAGGACTTTCTTTTATCCCTTTTAGACAGCACTTCTGAAAGACTATGACATTCCCTCAGCGGTGAAGATAAACACAGACAACAGAATCCCTGCTCTTGAGGAGAAAAGAAAGGGAACACAGACGTGAGGTGGGGGGAGGTGCTTTTTCATCACAAACATTAACATAGACTCTTGATGTGACACTCCAGTCAGCTCTGAATCTGAGTCGGAAGTGGCTCTGGGCCAAAGTAAATAACCCTCTGGACACAGCAAGACAGAACAGGGGAGGTTGTGTGAGGATGAATGGGACAGGCTGGAGGCAGGCTGCAGCACTCGTCCATCAGGGGCTCCTTAATCAAAGTTTTCCTAGGGTGGAGGACAGGAGGAGAGGGGTGTTGCCTTTGCACTTCCCACTGCTATGTGTGCTTTTCCACTCCCAACGTGTTTTTTTTTTTCTTTGCCTGTTTAATCTCACCGTGTGCAGTCCAACAAGTGAATACTGTTTCTGCTGCAGCCAAGATGGCAGTAATTCCTTGAATTCAGTTGTCTGTGTAGTACTTACTATCTGTTGTTGTTGTTGTTGTTGTTGTTGTTGTTGTTGTTGTTGTTGTTGTTGTTGTTGTTGTTTGTTTGTTTTTATTCAAACAATACTTTAACTCTGGGTGCAGATTTAGAAAAAGGAGGGTCATTTATTTTTTTATTCACTTATTTGTTTGCTTGTGAAGAAAACTATAGAAAATTGCACTTATTTATTTAAAACTTTAACATCGGTTTATTTATTCAATCAATCATTTATGGGAAAACTATTGAATATTTTATTTATTTATTTACTGGGGCTATGGAAAATTGTAGTTTTTGTTTGTTTGTTAGTTTGTGAAGAAAATTGCACTTATTTATTTCAAACTTTTTTCACATTCATTCATTCATGGGGAAAACTATTTATTTACTACTTATTAAATGAATTTATTCATTACTAACTTACTGCCTGACAGATATCACTGAAATAGGTGTCTTAAGAAATCTTTGAAAGTTTTGTAAATCCATGCATTCATGGGTAAAATTATAGAATATTTGTTTTTTATTTACTTGCTTACTACTAAATGACAAAAAGATGTAGCTGTACTTTTTTAGCCAATCAGAAACACTCTTGACCTGTCAATCATTATGCATGTTAGATTTGCTGACATCATGTTGACTGACATGGCCTTAAACATTAACAGCCTGATAGTATCAGATGGTAAAACCATGCTACTAGATGTTTACTGGTACTGAATGACAATTATTTCATAGCATAGTTTTTGCATAGTACATTAAAGAATATTGCTGTACTAGTGTTTGTCTTATTAACCATGATATTGTAAGCAGTGGTATTACCATAGTACTTTTTGCAAGTGAGAGCTGACATGGATGTATGAGGCAGTTGGGTAGCAGTAGCAGCGTTGGGGACCTTCTCTCTTGAGTTGCTTTTAAGACGTGCATAGTGTTGACAGAACTGGAGCGCTGTTGAGTCTCAGGGCAATGCCGGCGTGCTCTCGTCTTCCCGGGGAAAAAAAAACACAATGTGTTTATTTACTGCCAAGCAAGTCCAAGTGCATTTTCATGTACTTGCCTCTGATTGAAATGGTGACTCGAAGGCCGGTGCGGATTCTTTTATAAGACCTGGATTCATTTCCAAAGGAGCTACAGTAACGGCTTTAGCAGAAGCGGGGTTTCTCGGGGACCCTCAGGAAGTGATGGAAACTTATTCTATCAGGCTTTGGAAGGAACCGCAGATATGCCGGAGCGTATGTGAAATTCCCCTCTTTGCGTTTCACCTTTCACAGTTTCGCACTTTAAACAATGTGCCGTAAAGCTAACGGATAGGGGTCAGTGTTCGTTTAAGGAGAGAGCTTTTGTTTATTGTTGTATTAAGAGCTATACTGCCCTCAAACTCAATATAAAATCCTGCCATAAACTTATATTTATTGCCCTCTGTTAGCAATATTCATACATATGTACTATTTGCTTTGCTAGATCAGAAACCCTGTTCCCTGTTCACCTCTGCATATTAATTCCAGCGCGTCAATGTTGACACGGAGTGCAAGGGTGACAGTCGCCCACCCTGTCATTACCCACACACACACGATTCCTCTCGAGAGTGCTTCCTCTCCTCCCCCCACATCTGGTCGCCTGGCAGCTCGCTGGAGAAAAGGCTTCTATTGTGGAGCTGTCAAAGCGCTAAGCTAAGTGGGCTAAGGGAAAGCTCTCCTTAACAAAGGAGCCTGTCACCATCAAATAACAACAAGAAGAGAGAACCCAGAGGGACACTCTTAAATGGCAATTTGGCACCTACGGTGGTCGGTATAAAAAAAATAAAAAAATAACCAGAGCCATGTCTAATAATAGTAGTTATGGGGAGGGAGGTGTGTGGAAAAATGGGGGGAGGGAGGGGTTATTATAGCGGTGTGTGACTCAGTGAAATGGCAAAGTCTGGACAAGAAGGACTGGATCAGTACACTGTGTTTAGGTGACAAGCTGTCCTGATGAATGATGTCAGGGTGTCAAGAAGAAGGTCAGGGCATGGATTTGTTACTGCACTAGTCAAAGATGTAGGTATTCCGCTGCCTCCGATCGCCTGGTGCATCACGCACAAATCAATATGCGTAAATTAATCTACCAGAAAATGAAGTTGCGTGCAAGTTCCTTGGCTGCTAAGATGAGCGAAGACCTTGTTGCTGAATTTGTAAAACTGTATAAATATTTATACTTTCAGAGATATTTCGGAGCACGTACCCTAAACCTACACACTCCTCGACAATATAAAACATATAACAAGCCAATAAAAGTACAGTAACGGGTAATTATTGCAAAAACTGACCAGAAAACAGTATTAAGTTATTACAAACAATTCCAAGACTTCTGAAGCTTTACAATATGTTAAAGTGAAAGACAAAGTGGAGCATAAAGGAGTGTTTGATTATGAATTCACTTTTTTTTTTTACTTTACTTAGTGTGTAATGTTGCTGTTTGAGCATAAACAACATCTGCTAAGTTACAATGCTCAATGTTCAATGTGAAGGGAGACATTTTCTTTTTATAAAATTCACTATTTAAGGACTATAACAAACTTCTGGTGGCGACTACAACGAGCTTCTTCCCGGGTTAGTGGCATCACTAAACCTAAAATTTGGTTGTCGTGGCCTAATGGTGAGGGAGTCGGGCTTGTAACCTGAAGGTTGCTGGTTTGATTCCCACGCCAGCAGGAATTGAAGGTGGGGATTGTGAATGAACAGCACTCTCTCCACCTTTGATACCATGACTAAGGTGCCCTTGAGCAAGGCACGAAACCCCTAATTGCTCCACTTGTAAGTTGCTTTGGATAAAAGTGTCTGCCAAATGAAAAAATGTAAATGTACATAACTCTTCTTCTGGCGACAATTTTTGAATGTGTACCCAGGATTTGATCTTTATGGCAGATGGAGACGTTGGTCGTTTTTAGGTCTGTTCCTCACATGGAACACTTGGATGGGCACAAATGGGCAGTTTGGCCTAATGGGTAGAGATTAAGACTTTTAACCCAAAGGTTGCAGGTTTGAGTCTCAGTCGCAGCAGGAAATTTAGGTGGGAGAAGTGAATACACACATGGATGGGTGAAATGTAGAGCACAGCTGCTGAGTATGGAACACCATACTTGGCTACATGTCACGTAAATTCACTTTTCACTTTTAAATGCTTAGATTTAGGGGTACGGGTTGGGTTTTGTGCTCATAAATGTCTAAATTGTGTCATGTTAATAAAATTATTGTGGCTTTTTAAATTGAAAATCATACCCCAACATGTAATTTAATCATGACATTAAAATTCCTATGCCTGTTGTGTATTGATACCAAAGCCTTCTTATTGAAAGCATTGGAGTACCCTGCATGTCAAAAAAATACTGCTAAAGGGTTACCCTGTGTGTTTAAAAGAGGTTCTGACCAAGTGTCCATATGTGAAAAGTCGGGAATGAGAACATGTTGGTTTAATTAGGATTGGAGCTAAACTCTGCACAACAGTGGCCCTCCAGGAGCAGGATTGGCCACCCCTGATCAAAATCATGAAAACTTGGTCGTTGCTTTATTCTCAATCCATGAAGTTATAAGGAACTGGACAGGAGAGTCAAAGCAAAGTTAACCACAAGAGCTCTACGTCTCTTGGAATTATTGCAGAAGAGTTATGGAAAAAATGCTAGAAAACATGTTTTTGACTCTTATTTTTTCAATACTTTTATTCTACCAGACTTAAAACCCTACCCTGCAATAACTGTAAATACACCAGAGGTTTAATTGAGGTGCATTTTTATTCTCTATACTGTCATTTGCTATGTTTCCATCCACGTATTTTGATGTGCATCTTGGGATATAGCATATAAAAACACTGAACTGAAACTCGAAGATGTGCATAAATTCAAAAAAACGTATGCACTCAACTGAGTCGGATATTTTTTTTTTATCTCATATGGAAAAGCGAATCAATAACATGGACTTTTACGTTATAAATTCTTTGATTCGCATCCAAAAAGACATGACTTTGCGATGGGATGCCATAACTGGACCAACCAGCGGACCAATCTCATTGCACAGCATCTGAAATGCTGTTTTGCTCATTCTTCTCCTAAGCAAAGATAAAGTGGTTCAGTATAATTCCCTCCCAGAAGAACGCCTCACACGATTGTGTTCACAAACACCAGGCATCTGAATGCAAGATAACATGACAGCGTTTATTGCGTTTCATCTGGCACGAGTAATTATTATAAACAGTGGCTTCTACTGCAGCAACTTTCATTTTTCTGAGTGATATTTAGTGCCTGTTTAGTGCCAAATTTGCGCACAAGTTAAATTCGCAACATTGTATGGAAACATAGCTATATTCACCTTGTTTTTGCTAACCTTAATATTTTAAATGATTGTTAAATGTGATATACAAAGTTAGAATTGAGTTGAACATCGCTACAAGGGTTTTGTGATCATAATTGGCATTTCTGTCAATGCACTTGAATCTCCCTGGAATTTCGCATTAGTCATCAGGTAGCTGGCAGGCAGCTATGGAGACAAGTAGCAGGTGCCTCGCAATTTGCAGGTTTCCTCTGTGCAACACGCCGAATTTTAGTAATGACCAGCGAGTGTTCCACTCTCACAATTAGGGGAGCAGGGTTGGCATACTGCCCAGAGCCGACCCATGAGACCCCGTCCAGAGCCCAGCAGTGATGTGGCACAGGTCTGCTTCTGCAAACCCGCTCTCTACGGATGCCCGCTCTGCCCTCCAAAACATCTGTCTGCTCTGCCCAAATATCATTGACACTGAAAATGGTGACAAAGACATGCCAATCTCACCTTGGTTTAAAAACTCACCAAAATTGCCTGTTTCCTGTTTAAATTACAAGTTTATTTCAAATATTTGTGTAAGCCATTTCTCACATTATCATGTTTAACACGTTCTTTGATACTAAGGCCACCGTGAGTCTGATATGTTGTGTAAATGTGGTTTGTGTTGGTTTTTAATTTGACCTAAACTTTGAAATACTACGAGTACGAACTTTTTTGAAGCTCAACAAACTTGGGAAGTTGGAACATGTGAACAGACTGTTTATGTGGACGGGAAACATCAGAAACATAGAGAATTAAGTACTTGGCTGAAATGTACACCGGAATTCTGGAACAAATTTGGTTCATAGCATTGCGGGTCATTCAAACCCATTGAAATTGTACGGTAATGAGTGGTGACACTGAGAGAAAACACACCAGCTTGTGTTTCTCTTTTCATGTGCTAACGGTTATAAAGTTTAGAGGGTGTCTCTGGATACTTGTTTTTCTTGGCCTTGCTTTTACTTTTATAACCTGCTGTTCGTTTAGACTAATTCCTTAGCTTTCTGATGTTTTTTAAGTGGTCTAGGTATTTGAGTGAGAACACATTGTTGTGAATTCTAACTAGTTTCTACTACAGCGCCACCACCCTCTGTGCGATTACAGTATGTATGGGTAGAGCTCCAGACTAACATTTTAGAGCAGCGACATCGGTCCCACTAAGATCTACAGAAGGTGGCGCTGGGTGGGGGTTAATTGAATAATATTACATGTGACAGTCAATCTCTGAGCTTAAATTGAGATAATAAATATTCTATGCTTATTAAATGTACCATACTGAACTGGCCGACAGCTTCAGTGATTATAGAATGAGTGCTCTTTACTTGCTTTCTGTGTAATTCAGTCACAATTTGAAGAAAAGTTTTTGTTTTTCATGAGACTTTTCCTACTTCTATATTAGGGAGTGGAAATGGCGAATAAGCCAATAAATGCTCCCCTGCCACCATCTTCTCATTATACCGTGCCACGTTCCTTCATCTTTACACTTTTAGTTTTACAAATCATCACATTAAAAATAACATTAAAATTGATTCATATCCATGAATATTTAGAGATTTGAAGTGCTGGAAAATGTGTGATGCACTTTAAAAAAGTCCTTGAAATGTGCTCCCAAAAGTATGCATGAACCCTCAAATGAATAATGTAATGTTCGACTCTTCCTGCGACCGTGGTTATAGTTCGTGTTACTCGCTATATATTTGTTATATAACTATATACACAATATTTCTCCTGGTCTCCACGTCAGCACTGTTTGATCTGATACCTGTAGTTTATAACAGAGAATGCTTTGCTGAATTTAAATGCTTCCCACTAGATCTCACTGCGATGTTATTAATTTATTATATTAGTATGTATTAGTTATTATTGTCCAAGCTGATATTATTATCCAAGCTGATAAATGGTCCTTGCTTCGCAGCTCAAACGAGTAGCGCCGTTTTATTTCACTTTCGCTTCGTTTGCCGTTTCTCATATGCATCATGTGCAACAGAAATGGGAGCTTGGGCAATGTGGTGGTCGCACCAGTACGACTTCTAACAAAACTTAGCCGCACCGGCAGGAAAAAAAGGTTGCAAAATTTAGTCGCAGTCTGGATCCCTTTGATGGGGCAGTAAAATCAAGCTCTTAAACATCCTCAACAAAACCTGCCTTATATTCCATGGGACTGTTATTGTACAACAGAACATGTTTTTCCTCTACGATGTCCAATGGAAGGTTTTCCTCCAGCCGCTGTCAACACAATTTGAAACGAGCCTTTAGTCATTTTCCACCGATATTTCACCTGTCTGTCTGATCAACTTGTCTGATAATTGCCCTGCCTGGACAGTGGTGACCAAGAAATGACTTGGAACACCCAATGTCTAAATATCTTGTGATGTTCCCACTGATACATCAGGTCGAACGCCCTGCACGTCAACCAGAAATCACTACATCTAAACATCATTAAAGCTTAATGGAAAGTTCTGGGTTTCCCCACCTCCTTCATTTTGCAAAGAAAGAAAAAAAAAATGATTTTCCTTGTGGTGTTCCCATACTCCTAGAATTACACCAGAGTGGAGTCAAGTTCTTTTGGTGTTAACCAAAAACCACCACACCTAAACAGCATTGAAACGTATTGGAATGTTCTGGAGTTCACCGTGTGATTGGGGATTTACCGTCTTGCAAAAAAAATACAAGCTTTTTTTCCACATGTGGTGTTATTCCTAGAGTTACCAGGGCGAAGCCAACATGCATGAGAGATTCAGTGAATTTTGTGAATACATCTCATTTTTATTTGATTTGATAAGTTCATTATTTGTTTCTTCAGAGATGGAGCCCTATATGGCTAAAAGAAAAATCAAAAAGAATAAAAGCTCATGTCTTGACCAACACATCCTCATATTTATATACTATAAGATATATATTTGAATTATTTGTGTCAGTATCTTCTTCTAACGAGGCGTCACTCATCGTGTGTTGAGTCAAGCAGATGTGACAAACTTCTCACAATCAATCAGTCTGAATCATGGAAAACCTCTCTTACTCTTTATTTGTTCTGCTTTTCTTTGTTATTCTTTGTTCATGCTCATTCTCTTCTGTACTGATCCGAGATCAAAGTTTTTCTGCGCTTTATATCTCTTGAAGAGATAATGTTTCACACTCTGTGAAATGAACTCTACCTATGAATCATCTGTTAGCAGAAACTGTACTCTATAAAGCTGTGCTCTTTCAGCACCTGGTTTCCTATGTGGGTCTTTGTCAGCATCTGTTAGATATTACGAGGGTAATGACTGGTAGTTTTGTTCAAAGTCCTTCTCAATCTACAGTCCTGCACGACAGCTTAGGTCATAGAAAACTAAACCATAAACACATTTTGTTCTTGTAAAAGACTTTTATTGTTTTAGTTGCAGAGGAACATTCGTCTGTTTGTCTTTATTCCGTGGCTGCGGTGTGTTCGGCTGGCAATAAGGCTTTGAAAGCGTGTCTATACAGACATGTGGGTCAGCGGCCTTTCTGGATGATGTCATTGCTCTCACATGCCATCTATCCATCCATACATCCAACTTCATGAGGCCAATTCAACAAACACGTCTGTTGGAGTTTGTTGGATAGGTGTGATACCCCTGTTGGAGTTGGTCTGAACGTGTTTAATCGGAATGTCTGATCACTGTGGAATGGTTTTCCAAAAAACGCCAACAAACTCGTAATCCGACACGGCCGCGAACCGTTGCCATGACGATGAGGCAAGTGCCTACCGAAGACTGCGGTTTGATCGCGCCGCGTTTCACGCACACACAGCAAACCGCTGCAAACGTTTGTTCATTGTAAAAATAAAATACAGTCAATGCATATAAAAGTTACAATACTCAGTTTAAATAGTCTGCAGTCAGCAGAATGCTGATCCTCTGTGGTATTGCCCTTTTTACTCATATGAAGAGGATTATTTTTTTCTATCAATACTGGAACGCGCGCGTGAAGGACTTTACGTAATAGATAGTAAGTGGCCTATAGCATCCAAATACTTTGCGAAATGGAAATATTTGGATTTGTGCCGAAAGAGAGAGGTATAAGCGTGAGAGGAACGCAGGTTTAACCTAAGTTTAGTTTTAAATGAATTCATTTGGGCTTGTTTAGCTACAAATGGTTGTATAGATTGGTTGCGCTAAAAGAAGTTTAAAAAGCGGTGAAGGCTTTACAACCCCAACGCAAGTCATCAGAGAGATGGCTAACGCTTCAGATTTCAGGTTAGTATTTTTATGTTTGCCTCAATACTTTGAAACAATGAAAATATATATGATACTATATTATTGATCTAATAAACTTGCCTGAAAATATTAATATGGTTACACGTATGTAGTTGTCGATCTCAATTTTTCCCTGTCAGACTTGACTCTCTGTGACTCGTTTGTCGGTGTTTGTTGGTTTAGTGTGAACACGACAGTTATTTTTCATAACATTCTAAATCCAACGGTCAACTTGTTCGATGACGTTTGTTGGCGTTGGTTGGCGCGGTGTGTGAAATGGCCTATAAAGACAATCCTTAAGTACTCACCATCATTTTTTACTTATTATTGAAGTTGTTCATAATAATTAAGTTAACTTTCTGGAAATATGCTTCATACTCCATCGTTGTGCCATTAAAACTTTTTAAAACTTATTTTTGCAGAATGCTTGAGGATGACCTGAAAATCAGCAGTGATGAAGAGGATAATGAACAGGTAACTGAATTTCAAGACTTGATTGACAGTCTCACCACAAGCAAATGCTGGTTTATCACAATATAATGAGCTTCCTTATGTTTCATTAGAGTAAAAACCATTTCGTACTCATGTGTAATGAGACACACACAGTCTTGTCTATATAACCACACAAAAATCAATGGAACCATTGCAAATAATGACAGCTGACCCTTATATAGGTCATTTGAAAAATGTATATATAGTTTATGAGGGTACAAATGTGTGTAATGACATAGGTATTACAACATCTTGGCTGTATATAAACCACTGTGTCTTCATTTCTTCCTATTTCATGTCATTGTAATTGGCAACACTTTAAGCTTGACGAGCACTTTGCCCTACAACTCAAAAAAAACAAAAAAAAAACAGAGGTTTTTGGCATTTTAGCATATTAACTACACAATCTTTAAAAGAATATTCCAGGTTAAATAGCTCAAAAATGATTCATCAAGGTCGCAATATTTAAACAACTCAATAATAGTAATTAATCAGGCAGTCCTTGAATATAATACAGTAAAGATTGTTAATTATGTCTGAGGTTACTTTTTAATATTTTTTTAATAATGACTTTTCTCCACCTTCAAATTAAAATGGATAGCAATAAATGGATGTATAAAAAATGTCTTCTCTATTAATGGCACACTGCGTTAGAGATCTAGATAATGGGGACTGAGCTGTTTGGGTCCAACAAGTGAAGCAAGAACTTTTCATTTAATCTGTAAAATCCTGGATAATCAAATGGATTTTTTTTTCTCCCAAAACTTAAATTTCCCTGAAACAAAATAAACACCACAGCTCAAAATACTACCTGCTGTTCACATAACAAAATTAAAATTTTGAACTAAAATAAAATACTTGACCTTAAAAATGTACCTGTTCTTCACCTGGTATGAAACTGCAAGTGGTTTTACTTTGAGATTTCGGCATGTAACATGTCACTGTTTTCTGACTCCCCCCCCCCCAAAACGAAATTCCTTCCTCTGTTTCTCACACATGAGCAAAAGCAAGTGCCCGAATACTCCTCTTACTCATGATGGAGGGGACCTCACTAGCACATGTGTGCACGTATGCATGTCCCTGTCTGCGTGTGGGTTTGCATACGCACACCATCGCTGGCAGCAACGGCCCCCAACCATGTTGCCTAGCAACATCCATCTGCGAGCAGACTGGAATGAGCCCAAATTCCCCACTGAGAGGGAAACAGCAATAAGAGGGCCTGTGACAGATGATCTGAGTTGTTTCATCTAATACACTGTGAAGATCACTGGCTCCCTCCCTGAATGATAAATGGACTGTAAACAGATCAATGGCCGTAGCATTAAACCCAAAACCTGCGTCTCTGGCTCTGTGGCTGCCCAGGTAGTGCTGTGCTCATCTGTGGCGCTGGATATCTCAATACATCCCCATTTACCTTGAGAGATTTGATTCTGAAAGTGGCGCTTCTAGCTCTCGACGATGCATTTACAACAGCCGAAGGAGTCACTATGACAAACATGCAGTTGAGACCTAATAAACGGCTCGCTGTTGTAGAGGAGCGTGCGCTCGGGAAATGAATTTCATTGAGTGAAGAGATTGTTTGACAGACCTCCATGAAATTGCATTGTAATTCATAATCAAAATTGAATTTTGTTAACACTGAAATCTGCTGAACATTAATTGGTCTAAACAGTCGTGTAAGTATAAGCTCAACTAGTTTAGAAAGCGGGAATTCACTAACAATTACTTTGGAAATAAAATGGCTTTGTTTTTATGCTGATCTTTGTTTCATATTTTTGCATTTGTTTTGCTTTGTGTTTTTTGTTTTTCGATTCGCGATTTGTTTCATGTTTTTGTTTAGTGTTTCGTTTTGTTCCGTGTTCGGCATTGTTTTTGTGGTTTCTTTCGTATTGTTTTCTTTAGCTTTGTTTCTTACAAAAATAAAATAAATACCATAATACATGAATGGTAATCCTTTAGTAGCGTGGTATATGTTTAAACTACCATAAATAAAACCTACCGCAAATAAATCAAAGTAAGCTCATTCAAGTTTAAAAAAGTTTTCCTTAATATTGTGATTAGAATCACATGAAAATTACAATAGTGAAAATTGGAGGGGGGAAACCAATGGAAACATTACAATACCATTACAATCTTGCGAGGCCTTTAAAGTCCTTGAGTCTTTTAAGACGTTTTATATCGTGGTGAAATGTGCCCTGGATGTTTTCATCAGGTTTTATCTTTGTGTTTTCATGAGATTTATCCATACTGCATATGCTCTTGTATTTCATTTTATATATGGGTTGTCAGGAGTAATAATGGTTCATTGATTATTTTTGTTTTACCACTACTTGGAAAGCCCTAGCAAAGACTATAGATACTTATGAGCAACATAAATTACTAAACATTAGCTTGAAATCACAGGAATTTACAAATGCTCCGCTTGAATAGAATCTCCATTCTAGAAAATCAATATAAATCTCCTCAAGCAAAACTGGTCTGCTGCTTCTGTACATGCTTAACTGTTCTCTCGAAGTATCCCACACTCAAATAAACAGAGCAAGAGAGTCCATAAGGGGAAACCAGCAAACACTCAACATTGTGATCTTCCTATTTTGCTATTTTTGCATATCTTCTCTCTATCTCTGTCTCCACACGGTATCAACCTTTAATCTGATGGGCTGTTGTCTTATTCACAGGCCGCTGAGAAGCCCAAGCCCAGGAGCGCTCCTCTCAAGTAAGTGACTAATCAAGTCCAATTCATTTATTATTCTACGCTGCTGGTGGTGTGGCTGTTGGGTAAAAAGCAGGTTATTTGTAGAGATGGCGCTCAGGAAGTAATCGCTTGCATAAAACACAGTGAATGCTGATGTGTATTGCATAACATCTTACGTCTTTCTGCACAGAAAAATAGAAATCGATCAATCTAATCTATCATCAGCATCTTTTACATGATCTTAAATCTTGCTACAATAGTAAGCTTTGAGATAAATTCATCATTAGATGTAATGCTCATTTGTTGGCTTCCAAAAGCCCAATCATAATGTAGATCTTCTAATTATTTCTATTCCCATCTCCCCCCCGGGATCACATCCGTCCACTAGCTCCAGTCAAGGACGCACCTTCATAACATTAAACGGCATTCCTGCATTTATTTTCATCTACATTTTTATCTGTGGTGGTGGTCCTGATGGCTTGGGATTGGGAACAGGAGGTGCAAATGGGGCCTCATTAAGGAGACAGAGAGAAAGCATGGCCTACAGCCGTGCTCCCACTGTGGGAATCTGGGACTGGAGGTGCTGGAAGCGTTTCTGCTATGCTGCCGTTCCCACTGTAGTGGGTGTGAGTTGAGAGCCAACGACTTCAGGCTCCGGGTGAGGGGTAGAGGTTCGTCCCAGCTGCAGTTAGTGAGGTGAGAGCTAGGCTGCTGCAGGAAACAAGAGGAGGGGATTGTGGGTGGTGGTTTAGCATGGTTACAGTAATAGTGGTGTAGAGCACTGAGTGGATTTGTTCAGGAAGTTTTAAATGTGACTATATTATAGTGGAAGTAGAGGAAGCCAGCACTTATTGCATTCGTGATATATTTCAACTAGGGCTGTCTCCTAATAGTCGACTAAACGTCAGTCAATGAGAAGAGGCTTAGTCGACCAAAATTGGTATAAGTTGGTCAGTCGCAGAAAAACAAACTCCTCAGGAAGTGATGAAATCACACATAACCTTCAGGAAATCAAAACATTCACCTCTCATTCATCAATCATCATCATCATCAAATATGATTTATCACTTGAAACAAGTCCGCGAGCTCTAACGTTAACCTAAATAATGTGCACTGTTATTTGACGCATATCCAAGTGTTGTTTGCTCACTGCATGACATGGTACCAGTGCGGACACTTGCATTTCACTCAAAATGATTTTGGGTCACATAAGAATAATGCAACATTCGAAACTGTAAATGGTTTGCTTTTATTTCTGTAAACTCACAATAACAACAAAACGTTGTGCTTTTGTAAAATAATGAAAACAGTTAGGATTCACAAGTGACCTTGAACGTGAGACATGAGAAATATATCTATAAGAAAGCTGGAAATGTCTACTTTTCAATGAATTACTTTTAAACGTTCAAATCTAAAACAAATATTTCCAGGTTATGCAATCCGTACGAAACGTGCACTACTGCGGAGATGACGAGCCAGCATCAAAAACACACAAAACGCCTAGTTTATCAATAAATTATCAGTCTACTTCTGTTTTTTTCATGCCCCATTCATAATCATTATGCTTCGCAGTGCAGTGCTGCAAGCTTCATGCATGCATTTGAGCGCTGATTAAGCTATGTATTATGTATATGGCTATTAAAAGCTCATTATTACTTTTTATTATTGCTCATTATTATTATAAAGTTCATTTATATAAATGCGCGATTAGTCGACTAATCACTTACATGAACGACTACTTGTCGATTAGAAAAATCTTTAACATTGATAACAGTCAGAAATGTTTCTTAAGTAGCAAATCAGCATAATAGAATGATTTCTGAAGGATCGTGGGACTGAATAGTGGTGTAATGATGCTGGAAATTCAGCTTTGCCATCACAGGAATAATTATATTGTAAAATATATTCAAATGGAAACATTGTCTTAAAGATCCTGTGCACAAATCCTTGCTGGAATAGGACTGGTGTTGGAAGAGCTGGTTGTGCTGTAATTATCATGGAACTGAGACGTTTGTGAGATGTCTGCCAGGGCTTGTGATGTTCATGTTTGCCCCAATTTCAGCAGCCACAGTCCTAACAATGAGATGTGCCCATTAAAACATACCCTACAGTTCAGCCCTGGGCTCCATACTGCCGCAAACTGCCTGCATGACCGCCTGCCTTTCACGCGGCCGTGAGACTGCTGGTCCCCCGAGCTGGGAAGGCCTGGGAGCAAGAGCTAATCCGAAAGCAGACACTCTGCGGTTTTAATCTGAGCTAAAAGCCAGGCAGACTGTGAAAATTACTGGTCATTCTATGCGTGTAATTATTTTCTCAGGCCACATCTCACTTTAGGAATAACAAGTGAGTCTTTCCCACTGGAGCCGCTTGTTGACAGTTACACCTTGCAATTGTTATGTCATCATAAGTGGTGTGCGACACGACGCAAGTGTTATAAAAACAAAGTCTGCTTCAACATGACACTTTCAGCATGATACATACTTTCAAATATTTTACGCTGCAACGTGAATGCCTGCATGGCTGTATAATTTAGCATTTGGCTCTTTATTGGCTCTTACTCACTGTTGAACTGTTGCAAAGTTTGGAAAACATGGTCCCACTTTATATTAAGTTTCTTTAACTACTATGTACAAAATTTTAAATGAATGATTTGATGCAGTAAACTTATTAGGTACATGCATGTTTTTACATTGTACTTATATTAGTATAATTAGCTGCATGTAATTACATTAATAATTAATTTCTGTAATTCCAGCTATAATTACACTGAGCCTTCCCTTCATTTTTAACCCACCCTTACCACCAAACCTGTCCTTAATCTTACCAGTATCACACCTCATTGGCAGTGCTTTGCAATACAACATTGATCAAAACATAATTACAATGTACTTTTTGTGTTTAAGGACATAATAGTTAAAGACACCTGATATAAAGTGTGAATGAAAAGAAAAAGAAGTACTGAGTACTATTAATTATCTACATGTACATACAATAGAGTTACAGTTTAGGGTTAGATACTTGTAATTATGCATAATTTACTGTTATTACTATAGTACTATAATAAGTACAGGGCTGGGTAGGTTACTTTTAAAATGTATTTCACTGCAAATTACAAAATACATGCTTTAAAAGTAATTTGTAACGTATTTTGTTACATTTCCAAAGTTTATTAACTTAATCTAAATACTTTAGAATACTTTGGAATACTAATAAGTTTTTCTCTCACAATTCTGACTCTTTCCCTCAGAATTGTGTGATATAAAGTTGCAATTGTGAGTTATAAAGTCAGAATTATGAGATATAAACTCACAATATTGAGAAAAGTCAAAAATATGAGCTATAAACTGACAATATTGAGAAAAGTCAGAATTATGAGATATAAACTCACATACTAAATTCACAATTGCTAGAAAAAAAGTTAGTATCCCAAGTTTATCATGGAATAATTTCAAAGTAGTTTTATTTTAGTGCTATTTATGTACTCTTGTAGTATTTTGTCATTTTTATATATTATTTGTATGTATTGGGGATGCATTAAACTGATCAAAAGTAACCGTAAAGACGTTTATGATGTTAAAGATTTCTATTAAAAATAATGAAAAGTTTCTAAAGGATGAAAAAGGAGCTCTGCTAATGTTATAAACTATGTAGCTGTGGACACTGAATGAGCGATTAAACGCTAGATACGACCGTTTCAGTAAGTTTTACTGTGTCTTTCAACATACCTTCAGATGTGCGTTCATGTTTGTGTAACTTGCATTAAAGAGGAAGAGATGATCGCATTCGCTCACCATACATATATATATATAACTTTCAGTTAGTTGGCAACATGGCAACGTTTTTTTTAGGTAACAACGCTGATTGATAAAACAAATGAGCTGTGAATGCTGTAACATCTCTCTCCAAAGCTAATATCAGAGGTGCTGCCCAATGCAGGCCGTATCTAATTGGCATCAGAGACCTGTGCAGAATCATTTGGGGTGTATCACGTGTTGTGAGAATATCCCCTGTGCAACTTAACACCACCTTGCCTTTGATAAACTTGCTGGCCTGAAATGCCTCTGAAAATAGCTTTTAAAAATAGTAACCCAGCTCAATAACTGTCAGTTTGATTTAGGAGGCTCACTTGAGGAGTTTGCTACTTTGTTACTTATATTTCGTTGTACTCGAGGTTGGATTCGCTGTTTATCCGATGTTTAGTCTACTGTAGAGACACTTTGATCAGAATCCCATTTTCCAGAAATTATTTTCCTCGCCTTTCATTTGGGGAATTCTCCAGTTTCCTCCACTTAGTCTCACTCTTTTCTCCCCACCTTTTTTCTCTGTTCGCTCAGCTTATCACATGTTTTGAGTCTCTATAAGGCTACAGTTATCTAAAGGTCTTGTTTTTCCCTAGAGCCGAAGCCTGTTGTTAGCCTCTGTGCTGGAGATCTGACCTCTCAAACACAGGCACGCTGTTCACCCGACTCCTTCTGTCTGTTTGGACAGCTCTCATTCCCCTCGCAGGTCAAAGCGTTCAAGAACCCGGGCTCATAGCAGCAGCGTGAGACAGCACAGGCGGATTTGATACTTGCTGCCTCTGACTTATGAGGTTGACAACGTTGTAAATCAGACTCGATTTCTTTTGAGTGGTTCCAAAGAAACCAACCGCTTGCTATTTATGCAGTTTCAAAAAAATATATATCTGCATAATGGTAGAATTTTAGGGGCTTTTTGCCTCCTAAGTGTTATTTTAATAATATTTTAGTATATTTTATAAAATAATATAATTATGACATTATATGAATATTTATAATATTATATTTTATAGTATGTTATATATTTTTATTAATTTTTTTAATTCTATTATTATTAATATTTTGAATTAGCTTTTATTTTTATGTAGTCAATTTTCATTTTAATATTTGTTAAAGTTTTGATAAATTTGTTGTGCATTTGTCTTTTTTTTTTAATAAAATATTGTATGTAGTGTAACTTTTTATTTCAGTTTTAGTAATTTTAGTACTTCAGCTTAAACATATATTCATTTTAAATTTTGAATTTTTTTTTTTTTTATTTAATTTTTCTTTATTTTGTTTTAACTTTATAAACAAAAATAGTTTCAGTTCTTATTATAAAAGCGAAGGAAAAATAAATATATAGATATAAAGGGTTCTCAGTCAAATTCAATTTCAACTGATTTCATTGCATATGTTGGTTAATCTGAACATCTTTTCAGCATCTTAGTGCGATATTTTTTAAGACATACACCCAAGATGAAAAGCTTAATTAGAATAAACAATGAATGAATCAACAACAAGCTTAGTTTTTAGTTTATTTCTCTTCTGTTTAAATTTGCATTACTTGGGTGATTAATGGCATATTTTTTATTGTTACTTTCAAGTTATTACAAATACATAAATAGTGTGAAATTGTAAATTGACAGCCCTAACAACAAAGTGAATTGTAAAAATGGATAGTTGACTGTAAATTCTTGTAAGATGAGCCACATTCACAGCAGTGACTGCATGTCACTTGCATTCTTGACTAGTTTGGGACTTGGTCACTTTCCCCTGTGGTATAATGTGGTATAATTTCTCTTCTGCGGTATAATTAGTTAAGCAAAATTATTACCAGTTGACACATTTCACCGCCAACATAGTCCATCCTCCGCTGCTCAACATTTTTAATGCATTTGAGCTAACCATTAGGCCTCAGCTCTAGCATAATGTGAGATTTTAACAAACCATATTTCGCATGAAGTGATTTAGAGACCGGAAAGTGCTACTCTTACAGCGCTTCCAGTAAAACACCATCTGCCATTCCTCATAATGTTGTGTTGACAGGGTACATGAAGTGAGAATTTAAATGTTATACATATCTGACAACTAGTTTTTAAATCAGTAGCTCGCACAGTGATATCATGTCAGTCAAACTGATTATTAAGTCGTGTTGCAGTGGAGCGACTTGTTTCTCGAAACACCATCTGGATGCTTTGAACGTGCCAGAAACATCAACATTCATTTTGCTCTTACGATTGCAGGCAAATGGTGATTGGCTATGCGCTTCGTTCTTATTATTGAAAACACATCTACACACCGAGGTCCTGGCTTCAACATTACACCTCTATTGATTGGTTCATCTTGCATTACATTTGTACTGCATCTCTGGAAGGCCAAAGCAGGCGGTCACACTTTCAAATCGCACACTATTAGAACTCTAAAAATTCACACACTCGTACACACGCCAAATCAGACGGCTTGAAAGTAAATGTTATGAAGGTTGGAGGAGGAAAATATGCGTACTGAGTTTACCTCCACGGACGAGTCTTGGCTGATGGCAATCTCTGAGAGCAGCCAAGCAGCAAATACATCAGGCGCTTCTCCGGCCGGCAGAAAAAGAGAGGCAGATGGAGACAGAGAAAAAAAGCTCCCCCTCCCCACCACCACTCCCTTCCCTCTATTTTCTCCTCTATCATTATTCATGTCTCCTCGGCTCACTATGCTATGTATCATATCAGCTGCCGTATCGCCATCATCGGGGCTCGTTCCAAACAATATGTTTTAATGCCGCACCGCAAAAAACAGCCCCGTATTTCAAGAGGTCACAGTCCAGTGTGTACGTTATAGAGAACAGGTACTGTCAAGCACACAGCAAAATGGCATGAAAGCTGTTCCAATAAATATATTTATGCCACGACGCCTTTTTTTGAGTTTTTATTTGGAATTTCACAAAATTTAGCCAAACTTTAAAAGCATAGCTCACCCCAACATGAAAATTCTGTCATTAATTACTCACCCTCGTGACGTTGCAAACCCGTAAGGCTTTCGTTCATCTTTGGAACACAAATGAAGACGGAATCTGAGCGCTTTCTGTTTCCAAAAGTTCATAAAGAGATCCTAAAACTAATCCATATGAATCGAGCGGTTTAGTTTCTGAAGAGACTCGATCGGTTTATATGATGAACAGATTGAATTTAGGCTTCACATGTACACTACCATTAAAAAGAAGTTAAGGTTCTTGAACGGTAATAATATGCCAATTTGCTGCTCAAGAAACATTTCTGATTATTTATAAATCTTGATAACAGTTGTCAAGTCTCACACCTGTAAGTAAATGTGGTTGTCAATCCTCAATACTGATAGTGTGAACATAGTCTGTGTAAGCAGTGCTGTTTGTATGGCTTTTGTTCCAAATGAGTCACTTGTAGTTCGGTTCGTTTGGTCCGGACCAAAAACGAAAACAAAACATATAGTCCTGGTCCGCTTAGCGTTCACACTGGCATTTTTAACAGTGAACCTAAAGTTACCGAACCAAAGGCATAGAGATACGGTCACAACCTGATTGGTCGGCTTTTATGCCGTATAGTTCACGACCGAGCTTGCTGGATTAAACGCGATCTGTACATATGGCTTTATTTTTACCAGCTGAGAACTCACGAAGAGCTCAAAAAATGTTCAAAACCGCAGGGACCACTCGTCGGACCAAATATTGATGAGGCGCTTCACCTCCTCGTTGCTCCACGTTTGCCCTCTATTCATTTTGGATACAGCGATCTTTCCGCGTCGTCAAATCAGCTGACTTGTAGCGTCGCATCTTGTGACATCACGTCCTGTTTTTGGTTTATTTGCATGTCTTTGGTCAATGTTGCATATATCAGTCGAACCGCACCAGAGTTCGTTTGGAAGCGGACCGAGACCCAAGCAGTTCGCTTGTTTGGTCCGCAACAGGGTTCGGATGGCAGCGTTCACATATGTTCAAACGAACCGCACTAACTGAGCAATCGCACCAGGATCCGTTTTAATCGAACCAAACATGAGAAGTGTGAACGCACCCTAAAGGAGATTCTATTTCAGTTAGTATTAAAATGAAGAGAACCCACTTGGAATAGATCTCTTTTATATCTCTAAGTGATTAATATGGCAACGTGAGTTGTTGAAAAACTGCCAAGTATTTCCCATGTAGCCTTTCAGTCCGTACAACCGAGCTGTTGATTCATTGCATTGACATGCATCTGTGTATGAATTTGAAACAGGCTCACAGCAAAGTTTCAATACCATCAATCAGAACTTGTGAGATTTATGCTAATATTACGGATGGACAAGGTTTTATCATGGGTGGAATAATGAAAAAAGAGCCTCAGAGGTATTGCACTCTTACTGCTTATACGCATATGATTTTTCAGGGTAGAGAAAGATAATCATCTTTTATCAAACAGGCAAAAGAGAGAGGAATGGTAATTACTCTACCTGACCAGGCCGCTGGAGGTCTTATACATACGACGGTGGCAGGCAGCCACATTTAATTACTTTACTCAATGGAGGGCCCTCTCAGCTATTTCATGCATTAGCTTGTAATAGGCTCTGCAGGGGTTCCTCAGTGACAAGGCACCAATAGCTGCAGTTTAATCTCTCGACTGCATGTCCCAGCTGCAGGTAGCAAGGTCTTAGCCAGTTGGGTCATCGGTCAACCTGCTGCTAATACGGACTCTTCTAGGCAGTCTTCATACAAATTTATTGTGTCTCCTCGCTGTGACAAAGAGAGATAAGAGCTTGTTGCATGGGGTTGAGATAGATGTCTGGTGTACATTGTGAGCTTGACAGAATTTAAAGGCAGCATCTGTTTTCGAAATCACTGTCACATGAAACAACACCTGAGGCATTCAATGAAAGATTTACCATTTGTGTGCAGAACATCACACCACTTAAAAAATAATCGTGAACTGTCTTTTTAAATGACATTCTGACTTTGTTTGAGTGTTCACAGAAGCCAGTTTTAAGAGTTGTCTACCCTTATATTTTGTTTGAGAAGATTTGTCAAGCATAACATCCATAAATCACATAAAATAGACTCACTACTGTATAGAGAAAAATATGAAAGATACAGAGATACAAAATGTGTATTTTTTTAAATTGCCTCTTCGAGTTGACTTTTTCATTCGTCTTTCTTTTTTTTTTCTTTGTGTGTGTGGCAACGACAAAAAAAAAAAAGAAAAAAAATACACAGTGTGCAAGCGACTTGAGTGCTTGAAAACAAAGTCCACTAGATAGTGTCAAACGTGTCTTGCGGCCAAATGAGCAAACTTTCAGGCTTGCACGCTCAACTGTGAGCAAGAAGGAGCGGAAAGTGGAAAATTAAATATACCCAGGCCTAGATCTGGAATCTAGAATCGCAAACTGAATCATGGTTAATTATTTTACTATATCAACACTCCCAGTCATACTTACGGCAGAAATATCAAGAGAAAAATAAGAGGCCTGGGCCTGGAAGAGCAAAACATGGAAAAAAATAGCATGTACTGTCAACTTTGGCCCCTCGGGTATTGAAATATTAATCAATTTCTTGATTTTCTGCATATCCACATTGGATAAAAGCACCGTTTTCACCCATCTTGCCTCCAACAGGAAGTACTTTGCGAGGGAGATAAATCAATGACAGAAAGTCGGAAAATATGACAGACAAAAAGAGAGTAGAGAAGTAGAAACAGATAGTCTACAAGCAGGGAAACAGACACTGTCTGGAGGGTGCTGCGTTTCAACATCGTCTTGTGTCATGTGATATCTGTCACTACCTCTCTTCAAAGTCGAAGTAGATTCTTTAGAACAAGTGGAGGACAGTTCCACTTAAGTCTGACCCTGTATAGATGAACAAGGGAAAGTTTCTGTTGCACTGGAATCAGTGACACAACTTTAACAGGCCTTCACCTAGACTGAAATCGAAACTAGTTTAATTATTCTGCTTGCCAAGAGAGGCCTGTTCAAATGCAATTTTAATATATATTAGCAACACACTATAAGAAATCATAGCAATGTTCATTATAAATGTGCGCTGCAGTTATATCTTCTGCCATTTAAAATCAAAAAAAGCAATTATCTTCTTTTAGTAGCGCTTTAAAGCAGGATGGAATCTGATCGGCTGTTTTATTGTTCATCAGCAGGGGGAAAAAAAGTGATTACAATGATAGTGCTCCTCTGTGTTTCAATCATTACAACTGTGGTGTGGACTTAGAATGACTATTAAACTTTATAGTATGAATGAGTCTTAAGGCTAGAAATACACTGCAGTTTTTTTTCCAAAATGTTGCACTATACTATATGCGCAACATCTGAGTTTAAAAGCCCATGAAGTGTCAAAGTTTGCACACTTTATTTTTAAGTGCAGTTAAGTGCATCATCTGGGTATTTGAAGTGCACTTTCTTTCTTTTTTTTCGAATTTTTGCTGTGAACGCACTACTCACTCTTTATCTTACAAAATGGAATATAATAGTGCTCATGAATTAACGATAGTCATTTAGTCATGTAGCGGACGCTTTTATCCAAAGCGACTTACAAGTAAGGAATACAAACAAGCGATTCTTCACTTCATTCTTAATTCTTAATGAATCAGATGACGTTGGTTTTTCTGTATTAATCAACACTATCCTTTTAAAGTTCATGCAAAGGGGATTTGCAGCGCTGAAAACAGCACCTTCTTGACATGTCGACAACACAAACCAAACTCATCCAGGTCTCAGCTACAACTGTCAAAGTAGACATTGTTTGAGGACCATAGGCTGCCATTATGCAAATTTGTTGCATTGTTACATACACTGTTAAAAAATTACTGTAAATTTTACAGTATAATACTGGCAGCAGGGTTGCCAGCCAGTTACTGTAAAAATTTACAGTAGTGTTCCTGTAATTCAATTTACAGAATTTCCCTGTATTCTCTGATTACAGTAAACAACTGTATTTTTTTAAATTACGAAGGGTCAATTTACAGCTATATTCTGTAAATTTGAGTCAAACCAACACGTGACCCCAGAATGCATTGCAGTTTACAGCAATAAGCTGTATTATTAAAAAACAGCCAGCGGCTGTAAAATAATACTGTAATTTTTACAGTAATTCATTACAGTGTGAGGCATGTAACAGGAAGTGAGACTGGGCTCGTTTCAGCAGTTCAGAATCGATTCTTTCTTTTAGGAGACAATAACTTTGATTTGTTGTGCACTTCGATCTTTAACACTTTGCAGACCTTTTACATTTACATTTAGCGGACGCTTTTCTCCGAAACGACTTACAAATGAATACAATAGAAGCAATCAAGAGAGTGCAACATAATGCAAGTTTCGTGTCAAGTCCCAGTTATTCCATCAAAGTGCTCATAGCAAGGATTTAAAAAAAAAAAAAAAAATAGATGGAGAGAATAGAAATAGAAAATGTTAATATTACTGGGCCAAGTGTTGAAAAAAAAAGATTTTTAGCAGTTTTTTGAAAGGCAGGTCATTCCACCAGCTGAGAACAGACAAGGAGAAGATCCGTGAGAGTGATTTTGTTCGCCTTTGGGATGGCACCATAAGACGCCGTTCACTTGTAGTACTATAAGAAAACACTAAAAGTAAAAATGTGCAACATTAAACTGACATGAAATTTTTGGGTTTATTTCAAAAGATGTGCCAGAAGTACATGCTAGCTTAGATAGGAAGGCCTTCAAAAAATTGGTCAAAATAATAAAAAGGTGGGGGCTTAAAAACCATTGGTTTTGTCCATTTCTCAAGCTTAATACAGTTTAGTAATGTTCTTATAAACACTATCTTGTTTTGATTACTTCCTGACAGACTCGACAATGAATTGCACAATATAAACAACAGATTCTCTGTTGGTTGTATCTGGCAGCTCTTCAACAGCTAATGATGCAAGCCTGTACTGGAACGTCCTACACTGTTAGATCAGGAGCATCAAATGGTTTTTTTTTTACCATCTCCTTCTCAATTTTTTTATTTTTTTTTTAACATAAGATTGATTTAAGTGTCAGAATTCAGAAACATTCAAAAGATATATCACCTTTCAAACTTTGGAAGCTGGCGTGAACTACGGAAAAATGTCCAAAACCAATGAAAGTTACAGTTGATAAATCAACTATCGACTCAATTAAGTCTTAATCTCTGTCAGATATATTACCGTCCAAGTCCAAAAAGAGCAGGTGGTGGACTCTGCTTCCAAAATCAAAGAACAAACTGTTCAGTCTTTGCTCGAACTGCTTGTTTTTGCCAAGGATTATCCATCAATTACAACAGATGCTTGCTATTCTTATTTCTGTAACATTACTCCCAGCAAATTACATGTTACTAAAATATAAGCAGAGGATACAGAAGCTGTGCTTTTAGTGATGATTTATAGCTTGTTTTGACAGAATGTATTATTAGTAAATCAGATTGCAGTGTTGTCTCAGTACAAAAATCCCTGAAATATAGTTTTTCCTAAATGTTGGAATTTTGGTTAAAAAAAATACAAACAGTTAACAATAAATACATTAACTACTGAAGAATTTATGAGTGGTATTTGCAGTGCAAAACTCTGCAAAAAACGCTATGCGTTTGCCAAAGTGTTCTGAATGGTTGTCACGTAGTTTAAATGTGGTTGCTAATTAGTTACATACTGACCAATGAGCCCACCCCAATCTCTAGGATGTTCTGGTCCCTAAATATGGCTCAGGTCACTTCTTTTAACTTTTTTTTCTCCTTCTTTGAACACTAATGTTTGAACAATAATATTTCTAAAAAACTCTACTCAAACTGAACATTTGAAGTCCATCGCTGTCTTTTAGATGAATCAAAGGCTTGTTTAAAAGCTTTGATCAGATCTTGCTCCCTGCTTCCTAACAGCACAGGTTGATCAATTGTGGAACTGATATGTCAGGTGAAAGAAGGCTGTCCTAAGGTCAGTAGAAATGGATATGCGTTAGCTAGTGCAGTGCCTATTTTGAATATGTCTGCTGACTGTGATTTTGTCAGTGGCTTGATGTGCTCTTGGCAGCTTTGAGCTAATTGGTGTTCGCCGCTTGGCAGTCAAACCGCCTTCACAGCTGGCCCAGAGCTCAGCCCTGTGTCCAGCAGTCTTTGATATTGATATAAATGTAACTCAAATCTGTCAAATAGTTAAACACATACACTCCCTAACACACAATCTTCACTATAACCATCCTATTCTTTATAATAGCTCTTCACTTAACCTTGACCTCCTCCAATTGCAATTGGACTGAATTGCTTTCAACTGGCTATTTGGAAAAGTGCAATAAAATGCCACCTAAAGTTGTACTCCCAACTCGGGGCTTAGGTTTTCCAACTCGACTTTCCCAAATGTGGGGTTATGGTATGGTTTATGGCAATGTTAAATCAAGATTATATTATGTTGATTTTTTGCATTTTTTTTTTTTTTTTTGCTTGACGACGCTTTCAGAACGAACCAAGTCCAGTGAGTGGCGCTAAAGTTCAGTTTTATCCGAAACAGATGAACATGGGTCTGGCTCACTGCATTTGAAAGTAATTTGCCACCTAAAGCCCGAAGCTGGCATGGGCAACATCGGCCCCGGAGTGCCGCTGTCCTGCAGAGTTTAGTTCCAAACCTAATAAAAAACTCAATAATCCTAAAGACAGTGATTAGCTTGTTCAGGTGTGTTTGAGTAGGGTTAGAGCTAAACTCTGCTGGACATCAGCAATCCAGGACCGACGTTGCCCACCCCTGGCCCAAATTATACTGCGGGAATCCGCATTCCGCGTCGGTTCCTGCACTGTCCACGTGACGGAGTCAACAGCGAAGTGACTTGGGCACCAGAAAATGAAGTCCACTAGCTTGACTTTTCCTCTTCATGGCCAAATGAGTATACTTTGAAAGGCTTACACACTCGACTGTACGCGAGTTGCAGCGAAACACAGAAAATTGACCTGGACCGTAAATCTAACTGAAAGTGTTAACAAAACCAAACCATGCTAAAGCGACCATGACATTTTAGCTGCTTCTACAAGTATTTGAGCTCTTTTATCGTAAAAGAGCATTGTACACCATCACAAGTGCAATGCGGTACCAGATGAGCTACAGAGCAAGTTTACTTTGGTAGAAAAGCCATACATATGGCGCTGATAATGTATAGCAAAATATATTTGTTTACAAACCATGCACTATGATAAAAGCATGTTCAGGTTATTGTATTGTGTAAAGAACCATGTCTTCATTAATTGATCATCTGCCTCTGAAATCATAATTTGTGTGAAAAGAAATAAAAGTTGCTGGTGTTTTACTGCCACTAGTGTTCATTTCAGTAGTATGAAACTGTATGCATAGTCCAATGTGTCTATTGATTTTTCCACACACAACTTTGAATGGAGCACAGCATTAGAGACCTTCCAGATCCAATTCCAAAAGCAAAAATGATCTTTCATTGCAAGGTTAACTTTGAAATCCTCATTACTGTTTGATGTGACTCACATTAAGCAATTCTAAGGCAGCTGTTTCGTATTTTATATTTTTAAAGAAATGAGGCCTACAGTCGGATGAGGAATTTTGGATTGAATATTTGCATTTGTCTGGAAGATCATTGATAGGCTTTGTTCTTCCACTGAAAATGAAATCTGAACATCTTTCTCTAGACTAAAACTCTGGCCAACCTTTTACTGCAGCAAAAGAGTCTCAGACTTGCGTAAGCAATGTTACACATCAGTGGAAACAGAGTAAAAGAGGGGCAGATCAAAGAGTCTCTCCCAGCTCGCCTTTTTTTCCCCAATTTTCACCTTGGTTGCCTGTTTGCTTTCGAGTTTCTACGAATCATGAAATTCCTCGTCGGTTAAATAATGCATTACTGTGGCAACAGGTTTGAACTTTTGATGTTTGCATTATATTATGCTCCTCAGAAATGGCTTGGCATTTGTCCCAACAGATAAATTTAACAGAACTCTGAGAAAATCTTTGTTTGGATTATAATCTACATAATGCCTTGGAGGCTTTGCAAAAGACCAAACTCATTAGAACTGCAAATGGTATTCAGGAGAAATGCTCGTAATGGTTCAAATATTCTTAGCCTATTTCTTGACCTTTGCACTGCCTCGCGGACATGATATGTTAATGTCAGAATAATGTTTTGAGTTCTGAGAGGAAATGAAGAAATAAATGAATGCTCTCATATTGTGCCCGAATCATGACCTCTTTGGAGACTAATAATTTGTGTAATCTTGTAAGTATGCGCTTAATTATATTTAAAAAAAAAAAAAAAGCAGATTTCATGAAAATGGTACACTGTAGGGTTTGAAATATAATACTGTCTTTTTTAATATAGTGTAAGGGAGTGTTCATTCGCAGAAAATGTTGAACATCCATTTCAGAGCTTCATACAAAGTATTAAATGAGCTGTTTATTTTGTATTCTCTTTTTATGTAGTGTTAATGTAATATAGATTAAATAAAATGTGTATAAATTTAAAAAAAAAATTGTTTGATCATGCATGGTAGAACTCAAAATGTGTCTAAAAATTATGTTTTGGTACAATGTGTAGTTTAGTCATGAAACGCAGATAGATCGCATGCAACCAATGAGATTGCTTGCTCTACATTTAAATAGTCTGGTTTCACCTCGACCTCCCCCAGCTCCACCTGCCTAGACCTGCTACGGCATTTATATGTGTAACTATTAACAGTAACAAGTCCATAGTTCAAATAGAATTCGCATTGCCATATTCAATAACATGTTAAAACTATTCCAAGAGGTGTCATGATTGAGACTGTATCAAAATGATGACATAAGACCTCTGCGGTGGAACAGGCCAGAACCATTTTAGGGACAAAAATAAAATAAAAAATAAAAAATAAATAGTGGTAACACTTTTTATGGTCCAGTTCTCACTATTAACTAGTTGCTCATTAGCATGCATATTACTAG